>JABXWE010009096.1:0-22094 GCA_014611495.1 Limonius californicus | reverse complement strand
GGGTGCATGCTGCATGAATGGTTAGTGTGTAAGGGACGCCCGCACTCCCCTGAAGTAATGCGAAAGCGGTTCCGGGGGGGGGGGAACGGTAGTATGAATGTGTGAAAAAAAAAAGACCTGTAACTAATTTTATTATTTATAGTTTTTCAAACATCATTATGAAGTTGTCTTCGAGAGGGCTGAAATAAAGAACCTGAACAGGTCTTTGGCGATTGTAAATGCTTCTGTGGTGGTGTACAACAGGACTGTAAGACCTCTAAATGTAAAATTTCAAATGCTAAAGGATTTGCATGATGATAGTGTGGTAATAAGACATTTTTTATAGTTTTATATTGACAATGTTTTACTGAACAGTGTTTCAATCTACGGTTTGAGTAAGAGTCCTCAGAACTGTAAGCTCGAACGGCTGGTGGTTTTACTCAAATAACTTACAAACTAAGGAGCTTTCAATGATATTACACAATTTTGGAAGTTTATATATATACATATATATATTGTCGTGTACGGACAGCAGCGTACTTTTCAGACTCAACTTAAACTTCTGTTTCATGTAATCACTTAATCTTGCATCCAGCTAGCTCTCATAGGGGTCTATCTCAGTTACTGGGTCGCTCATAAATTATAATACCACACCTTCGTAGTTCGCTGTCATTAAATCTGTATGCATTCCAAATAAAAGTTTACCAGTTTCTTTAAACTCCAACTTTTAATAGTTTAGTAAAGTTACAATCAACCTAAACATATTCCATCCTAAACTTAACACTGTTATAACTTAATTTTTAATTTACTTATCAAGCCCGGATTCCTGTGAACAGTTTTTCACGTCCGCAGCGTTTACATTTTCTTTTCATACTGATTATTTACTCATTTCCCTGACAACCCTCATGTCTGGCCAATCGAAACACTTCAACGATCTCATTCGATCTACGCCTACGTCTTTTAAAAAATGAAGGACCATCCTTGATCACATACTTCGATGTGCCAAATATTGTACACCAAACCAACTAAAGTTAACACAAGGATAACGTAGAGAAGGAAAATACAAGACTAACCAAAATATCATGACAATATATATATATTATATATTTAAAAAAATTCTTGTTTCATCTTCTTATATTTGGTGAGGAACGTTATAGTAAATTAAATATTCAAAATAGTTGTTGATCTATAAATTGAGCCTCCATCATAATAGGTCGTCTTAAGTACTTTTGAATGTTGAAGTATTAAAAAAACAGGTTTATTAAAATAATATACGACAAAATCTATATGAAATATAGTAAAGTGATTATTCTTCATTACATTTATCAACATTGGAACAAAATCGAGTTTTTAACTTAAATGAAAATTGATTGTTGCCGTCATAAAACTTATTCATACACACAGAATGCAGTCAAGTTTTCTTGCAATAACAGCGTAAATTTTTTTTGCATGGTATGTACAAAGTCCTTACATATCTTGCGAGTTGATATTCCATATTTCGGTAAATTTTCTCACTTAATTGTTCTTACAGGATAGTTGCGCCATTCTTGCTGCATTTTCACCCACAAATATTCTATTGGTGACAGATTCGGGATGCTGGATGCCCACTCCATGAAAGGAATATGCTGAATATGCTCTCATCCAACTGACAATATTATCTTTGCAGTGTGGCAAGCAGCCCCATCCTGAGGCAAGTTGTACTTTTCGCATCAAACAATCAATATTGTACTCTTAGTTTTGTACTCCTATAACACGTTTGCTACCTCAAAGCGGAATTCATCACCCCAAGTTACATTCGTCATTATTAAGTCCCATTGCTGGAGGTTCCAATTTTGATGGTCTTTAGCCCATTTTAAATGTTTTTTTTGTTTGAGGTTGAACGTGCGGTTCTCTTTCGCTTGAGAATTGATTTTTAAAATTAAAATGATCACTATTTGATTTGCCTTGTAGAAGCTGTAGTCCATTTTTTTTAGGCTCCAACTTCAGTTAGAGACAGGACGTTCTATTTTCGCTTCCTTATTCCAAGGTAAATTTATTTATGATATCCATTCGCGTCTATTTTTCCTAATAGTCTGCTTTAAGATTTTTAGTTCCCGCAAAAAAACCTCATGATGAACCTGTTCTTTATCCATTTCGTTGAGCCGCGTTTTTACCACATATTGTAGTATACAGAATTTGTAATATCTTGGCAATAAAATAGCAAAATTTTCACTGTTTAACATATGTTATGATAATTTGTCGAATATATGAACTTTGGTGGTGGTATTAAATTAGTAATAGCACTCACGTATAATTATGACGACTATTTATTAACAAATCAAAACATACACCATTTAATCACGGACACAAAGAAAAGGTATACATGCGCAGACTGGTTACATTCCGAACCTGTCACCAACGGTACTGGTCGGGGGTCGCGTCGCCGGAAACTGCCTGTCCGCCATGGTCGGTTTACGGCTTCCCAATTGGCTGCTTTGTACGGTTGCATTTCCGTAGAATGGTCTGGAACGTTCAATGCAACCGCGAAACTTAAAAAGCCTGGGACCGGTACATCACCCCCTTTCCAGTGAAACGGCTAAGTTGCGGAGAATCGTAGTGGTGGTTTTGTTGTCCTGCCAGATCTCGTGTGCGTAGCGGATTGACGGTGGTGTTGGTGGGCTAAAAAATGCGGGTTTCAATCGATCGGTTGAAACGACTTTGGTGCTACCATTGCAAAGTATCTTGTAAACTTTGGTGTTTACTCGGGCAATGACTTCATGAGGTCCTGTATAGGGATGCTGAAGTGGACGGCGGACTGTGTCATCGCGTAGAAACACATGTGTGGCAGTAGCAAGGTCTGGGTGCACAAACACAGTTTTGGCGTTGTGGTAGTTTATTGGTACGGCCCTTAGTTCCCGCATTTGCTGACGGAGGATTGCTGCAAAGCTTGCTGGGTCACTGGAAGTATTCTGGTTAAGAAATAGTTCTCCGGGTAAGCGTAGGGTTGTTCCGTAGACTAGCTCTGCAGGTGATGCCTTGAGGCATTCTTTGTAGGTTGCTCGAAGTCCTAATAAGACGGTGGGTAGCACCTCTGTCTATTTGTCAGTTTGGTGGCACATGATGGCGGCTTTAAGTGTACGATGCCATCGTTCCACTGAACCATTGCTTTGTGGGTGTTTGAATCCTATCATATTTGAAAGATCTGTTACAAGGGACGCTTCAAATTGCCTACCTTGATCTGTGGTAATTGTTCGTGGTGCACCAAATCGAGCTATCCAGTGGTTGTAGAAGGCAGTGGCAACTGTTTTGCTGGTGATATCTACAAGAGGAACTGCTTCCGGCCATCTCAAAAAACGGTCTATCATGGTAAGGCAGTACCGGAAGTTTTCTGATTGTGGGAGTGGGCCAACTAAATCCAAATGCACGTGTTCGAATCGGCTATTTGGAAGTGGGAAGTTTCCTGGTGGATTTTTCGTGTGTCGGTGTACTTTGGAACGCTGGCACGCAATACACATACGGACCCATTCGGTGACGTCTTTCTTCATTCCTGGCCAAACAAATTTTTCGGATATCAAACGTAAAGTGGAGCGTTTGCTAGAATGGGATAAATGGTGAATCATATTGAATACACGTCGACGTAGTGTATTGGGCACATATGGTCGGATGTTAATGGTTGATGTATCGCAATATAAAGGGGTGTGTCCACCGTGGGGGTGTACTGTTGCAGTTTTAATGACGATGAAGTTCCCAAAAATTTTAGTAATGTTTCATCGTTTGCTTGCTCTTTGGCCAAATCTTCTGAATCAATGGTGGGGGGCAGCGTGATGACATCAAGTCGTGACAGTGCGTCTGCTACTACATTCTCACTAGCTGAAATGTGCACGATATCCGTTGAAAACTGTCCTATAAAATCTAATTGGCGTACTAGTTGACGTGGTGAAGCCTTTTCTGGTTTTTGTTGAAATGCAAAAACAATAGGTTTGTGGTCGGTGTGAATGGTAAGCTGTCGTCCTTCGCACATAAACCTGAAATATTTCAGTGCCTCGTAGATCGCAAGAAGTTCTCTATCGTAGGCGCTGTATCGCCGTTGTGTGGGGCTCAATTTTCTTGAAAAAAATCCTAGGGGCTGCCAGTGACCAGAGTTGTATTGTTGAAGTACAGCTCCTAATGCGGTGTCGCAAGCATCGGTGATTAGTGAGAGCGGTACTCCCTCGCTTGGGTGAGCTAATAAAGTGGCTTCAGCGAGGTTACGTTTACATTCTTCAAATGCTGTTTGTGTCTGCGGCGTCCAGGTGATAACACGTTTGTCGTTGCGCGGGCTGTTGCGCAAATATTCATTTAGCGAAGCTTGGGTATGTGCAGCGTTCTTGATAAATCGTCTATAGAAATTGATTATTCCAAGAAATCTGCGGAGCTCTTTCACGGTTGTTGGTTTTGGAAAGTCGCGTACAGCCTCGACTCTCGTAGGAAGTGGCTTAATTTCGCTTGGTTTAATAAGGTAACCCAAATATTCGATTTCTTCGGTACCGAAAACGCACTTAGATGTATTAATCGTAACACCGTAATCGCGCAACCGCTGAAATATTAACCGCAAGTGTTGTTCGTGCTCTTCTGAACTATTTGAAGCAAGAAGAATGTCGTCAATGTAGCAATGACAAAAGTCTAAACTTTGTAAAACGGCATTCATGAATCTTTGGAACGTTTGAGCTACATAAACCAAATCCCATAAATTTGAATTCAAACAATCCAAACGGAGTTATCACGGCCGATTTGGGAATATCCTCTTCTGCAATTGGAATTTGGTGGTACGCCCTAACTAGATCGATTTTTGAAAAAATTTGTTTACCGTGCAAAAAGTAAGAAAAATTTTGTATGTGCGGAATTGGGTAACGATCTGGTACGGTAATGGCATTTAAGCGGCGGTAATCTCCGCGGGGGCGCCAATTTCCAGGTTCGCTCTTTGGTACGAGGTGTAGTGGGCTGGCCCAAGGGCTGCTAGATGGCGTGCAGATACCTTGTTCCAGCATGAATTCAAATTCTTCTTTCGCTATTTTAATTTTTTCTCGCGGTAAACGTCGTGGCTTTTGCGCGATAGGTGGTCCTTTGGTGATAATGTGGTGCTTAATTAGATGACTTTTTTCATTGTATCTGGAGTAGACGCTAATATTTCGGGAAACTCGTCCAAAAGTGATTTATATTTGACATTGTTGCTAATAATAGAAATATTCGCAGTGTTGCATGGTGTCAGCTCGGCTAGCACAGACAGTTGTGTGATGGCATCACTAAGGCGGCGGTGTTTCAAATCAACCAATAAACCGTGATGACGTAGGAAATCTGCGCCGATTATTGGACGTGAAACTTTTGCGATGTGAAAATGCCATTTATAGGGGCGTCTTAAACCGAGATTGAGACACAGTAACTTGGTGCCGAAAGTATTTATTACTGACCCATTTGCTGCGTATAGTTTAAAATTTGCTGGTACAACACGACGCGAATTGTTTATTGGCGGTATTACCGAGACGTCGGCGCCGGTATCTATGAGAAAACGCATGCCTGTTGTATTATCGGAAATAAAGAGACGATGTGTTGTTTCGCCGTCGTTGAACGTCTCCACCAGCTACGGTTGCACTAGTTTTCCGAAGTGCAATAACTACAAGGTTTCGTGCACTTCCTTGCGTTGCTACCAAATCTTCTGTGGTAGAAGCAAATACCTTCGCTATTGGCATGCCTCGATCGCGAGCAACTGCGAAAACGACGTTGAGGGCGTGTATCGCGTCCCATTTCCTCCACAAGCTTGGTTAGTGCTGCTACTTTTTGTTCGAGTGCGGCGATAGCTGAAGTTGAAGCACCTGGGGTAGTTACGGACGCGACAGTGAGGGCGCTTGCATTCGCGTTAGTGTCTTATTGACGACAGGTGTCGGTAGCGGCGAGGACGATTGGTTAGCAATGGTGGCGATGCATGGACCGGCGCTTAGGTTCACTTCCGCGATTTTATCTGCTACGGCGGCCATTTTGTCTAATCCCGAACCTTCACTAGCACTTAAAATTAATTGTGATGCTGGCGGAAATCTTTGAAGCCATAATGTTCTTAGAACTTCGTTACTAATTTTGTTACGCGCTAGCACTTTCATTTCGCGCAATAAATGAGAAGGTGTTTTGTCGCCTAAATCTATTTCCGTTAACACCCGCCGTAACTGTTTTTCTTCCGAGTCTGTAAAACGGGCTATTAGGTTTTGCTTAAGGCACTCATATTTGCCCTTCTCGGGTGGAGCGATAATAACGTCCGAAATTTGCTGTAAGACCGCACTGTCCAGCGCACTTATAACTGTAAAGTACTTACTCGTATCTGATCGCATTGCATACGCGTGAAATTGTGCCTCAACTTGCACGAACCAAAGGGTTGGATTTACGTGCCAAAACGGTGGAAGTTTGACTTGCCGAACTTCGGCCACTTGTGCATCGTCAACTGATGTCTGTTCGGCTTCTGCGGGTGGATCGGACATGTTTCTCTCCCAATTTAACTCAGATGTTCACTAATTTTTCTCGGGGTCACCAATGTGGTATTAAATTAGTAATAACTCTCACGTATAATTATGACAACTATTTATTAACAAATCAAAACATACACCATTTAATCACGGACACAAAGAAAAGGTATACATGCGCAGACTGGTTACATTCCGAACCTGTCACCAACGGTACTGGTCGGGGGTCGCGTCGCCGGAAACTGCCTGTCCGCCATGGTCGGTTTACGGCTTCCCAATTGGCTGCTTCGTACGGTTGCATTTCCGTAGAATGTTCTGGAACGTTCAATGCAACCGCGAAACTTAAAAAGCCTGGGATCGGTACAAACTAAAGCAGCGTTTATACATCTTTAATAAATGTTTTTAAACTAATAAATATTTCTGTGTCTTCACTGTTTATATCGTTTGACGAAAGTTCTAATTTTCGCGAAAAGCCATTAATTTGATCTCATAGTTGTAATATAAGTTGTCGTTTGATTCTCGTAGCGTGAGGTTCAACACCGACTGCATGCGATATCGGGCGATAAAGATAATCGTGTGACCTTTAGGTCGAGGTGAAGTGCTCAGTTAAGAACATTTATTTAACCATTATTTGATTCGTAAGTCCCATATGGCATATTTTAATCAAGTCACACCTACACAAAACATGCAACAGTTTGCCCCAATGCAAGTAGATCAGAATTATCAACCTCTATACCCACAGCAAAATTATCACTTCCCGCAGCAGCTGCCAATAAATAATTTTTATTCAAATTCACAAATAAATAATCCTCCACAAACGCAAAATACAAGTTCACTTTATCGAAATAATCCAGTTTACTATCAGACTCACATAACCCAATATTATCAAGACCGTGATTGGCACGTAGTCGGAAGCAAAAAACGAGGGCGCAACCCTGAAAAACTGCCATTTCAAAACAAACAAGGCAAAAACGTAACGTATTGGCTAAACCCCTCAAATAGATATGACCCCCTAAGCGAAGACAAAACTGAAGGAGAGGAAGAGGAAGAAAAAGAAAATAACAGTAAAAGCGTAGACAAAAAAGAACCCAAACCTCCACCGATATACATTTCGGGCGTAAAGGTGATAAAACCACTAATCGAACTTCTAGAAACAATAGCAAAAAATAACTATGAAATTAAAACACTAAACAATGATGAGGTTAAAATTTTACCTAAAACTACCGAAAATTACACTTTAGTAATTAAGGCTCTAAAAGAAAAAATACAGAATTAAATGCATACAAGAAAAAAGACAAGAGAAACTTCCGAGTGGTCCTCAAGAATTTACATCCATCAACCAACTTAAATGACATAAAAGAATATCTTAAAAACCAGGGACACGAAGTCATGAATATTGCGAACATCCGACAAAGAATCACCGAAACTCCATTACCTATGTTTTTTGTTGAACTGAAACTTGCCGAAAATAATAAGGACGTCTACAACATTACCAAATTAGTTCACTCGATAGTAAAATTTGAACCTCCAATTGTGAAATACCGCAATGTGCCAGATGTCAGCGGCATGGTCATACTAAAAACTTCTGCGCTAGAAGCCCGCGATGTGCAAAATGCATCGGTACCCACCCAACATCCTTGTGTCCACGAAAAAACAAAGATAATGAAGTTAAATGTGTCAACTGTAATGGCACCATCCGGCCAGTTACAAAGGTTGTCAAGTTTTCAAAGAAATACAGCAAAAAATGTATCCGTCTCTAAGAAACAAATAAATACCAAGTGTGGGACAACAAGCAGCTCAACCGCAACACCAATACTCTACTTATACACAAGCTCCAAGAAATAACAGTAATCAGACTGCTAGTGATATAAATCAACAACAGCAAACTACACAACCCAGCGAATCCAACGATAATAATATATATATAATAAACGTGTCGGCAGCATATTGCCCTCCAAGACACAACATCAAGAAAGAACATTTCGATGAATATTTCCAAACACTAGGTAACAGGTTTATCTCGGGAGGAGACTTTAACGCCAAACATGAGAATTGGGGATCGAGGTTAACCACCACGAAAGGTAGAGAGTTGATGAAGGCAATAACGAACAATGGATTTCACTACTTGACCACAGGCGAACCAACCTACTGGCCCTCAGATATGGCCAAAACACCTGACCTGCTGGACTTTTACATTACAAAGGGCATCAATCCAAACTAATGTAAAGTTGAATCTTGTCTAGCTCTGTCATCCGCTCACTCACCAATAATTGTGATTTTATCTACCCAAGTGTTACACATAGAGAATCCTCCTACTCTTAGTAGCAGATTCACGAACTGGTACTTCTACCGTGAAATAATTGAAGAAACGTTAACAATCGATATATAGAAAAGGCTAACTAATATAAACCCAGTATGTCCCACTGAAATTAAAAAGAAAATAGCCGAAAAGCGCAAGCAACGTAGAAAGTGGCAAACAACAAAGCACCTCGAAGACAAAAGGAAGCTCAACCAACTAACAGCTGAACTCAAAAATCTGCTTTCCAAAATAAAAAATAACTCGGTACAAGGCTACCTAAAACGACTGTCACCTACGAAGGCTACAGAGTACTCGCTCGGGAAGGCGACAAAAAATTTGAAGCAACCTCAACAAAATGTATCACCGATACGACTAGATAACAACACCTGGGCTAGGAGTAACCATGATAAAGCTGTTGCTTTTGCAAACCACCTAACGAATGTGTTTAGTCCATTTGACTCGCAATCAACTAGAGCTGAAGATGACGAAATTCGCCAATATCTTCCCTTTCAGTTGTGCCTACCAATCAAACATTTTACAGTAAACGATGTCAAGACATAATCATGACGGATTTGAATCCAAATAAAGTGCCTGGATATGACCTAATCACTGGAAACATTCTTAAATAACTACCAGATAAAGGACAGAAGTACATCACCTACTTGTTCAATGCGGTGTTAAAACTGCAATGCTTTCCCGAGCAATGGAAAGTGGCCACAATCATACCGATTCTCAAACCGGGCAAACCAGACGAAGAGCTATCTTCCTATAGACCAATTAGCCTCCTTCCCATACTGTCCAAGGTCTTTGAAAAGCTATTGTTACAGAAACTAATGCCTATAGTATCAGAAAACAATATCATACCCAATCACCAATTCGGATTTAGAAGAAAACACGCCACAATTGAGCAAATACACAGAGTTGAAGATACAATATTAAAAGACTTCCAAAATAAAAGGTACTGCTCAGCTGTATTCCTGGATGTTGTGCAAGCCTTTGACAAGGTCTGGCACGACGGCTTGCTATTCAAAATCAAAAAGTTACTCCCACCAGACTACTATGCAATACTCAAATTTTACCTAACCAATAGATACTTTCTCGTTAAGTACGGGGACTCTCATACCTCGTTATTCCCAATCAAAGCTGGCGTCCCTCAAGGAAGTGTGCTAGGTCCGCTCTTATATGTACTTTACGCTGCAGACATACCTATCTCACCAGGAATTACAGTTGCTACATTTGCGGACGATACAGCAATTCTCTCGTCACATTCTGATTCGAACTAGGCTTCTAGCTATCTTCAGGCACATCTGCACAACTTAGAACTATGGTTTAAAAAATGGCGTATTCGCATAAACGAAACCAAGTCAGTTCACGTAACTTTTACGACAAGAAGAAGTACCTGCCCGCCCGTCGTAGTAAATAACAAGCAAATACCACAAGAAAACTCGGTCAAGTACTTAGGAATGCACCTAGATAGGCGCCTTACGTGGAAAAAACATATCTTCGTAAAAAGAAAACAATTAGGTTTGAAATATCGGAAAATGTACTGGCTCCTAGGACGTAGTTCACAGCTATCAATTGAGAGTAAGGTGTTACTATATAAATCGGTTATTAAGCCTATTTGGTCTTACGGAATACAACTATGGGGAACAGCAAGCAGTTCAAATATAGACATTAAACGATTCCAATCAAAAGTGCTGCGATCTTTAGTAAACGCCCCATGGTTCGTTCCGAACGAAATAATACGACAGGACCTAGGTATCTCAACAATAAATGACGAAATACTAAAATGCAGTGTTCGCTATCGTGATGTCCTATATTCTATGTCCAGATATTTACTGAATGTCACTTCGTGACAGATTGTAAAGTTATAAATAAATTTAAAAAAAATAGTTGTAATATGTGAGGATTGTTTCCTTGCAACTGGGTATTTAAAATATTTAATTTTTTAAAAATATCAGTCAGATAAATCATTATGAACAGTTCGTCAACAAAATTTTCGGCATCTTCGCAATTTTCTTCTTTCAAAACCGCATGTATCTCCTGCGTAAGCTCAAAGACCCGTTGTATCACATTTCCACGAGAAAACCATCGAGATTCGCAATAAAACTTAATGGCCAGTGCCTATATGATCGCATATTGAAGAAAATAGTTTTGCCCTTAAACGCCTTCTTTTTATTTAATTTACAACATAAATTACAATGGATAATTCTAAATGGAGTCCTGGGCTGCTTTCCTTCGCAGCGGGTGATGCCCTTTGTCTCAAATAACGGTGCCAAGCGGCAGCTGGATTCGTTTTGCATAGAAGTGCGCAAGCACGAAGATCATCATATTTTTCTGCCATCGCTGGTGCCCCATCAGTACAAACACCATCACAATTTTGCCATCCCGGGGCAGAGTTGACTACATAATTATCAGTCATTTGAAATAGATCCGCACCTGTAGTTCTTCTCTCTGAATTATCTGCAAAAAAGTAAGTTTCCGCTTATAGATGCATTATCGCGGTACCGGACGTAGGCTATCAAATGTGCACCTTTGATAATCTCCGTTGCCTCGTCTAGTTGAATGGTTAATAATTTGTTCGTAAATTTCGAAAAAAGCTGCTCCGGCAGATCCTCATATCACACACACACATCATCCACATATCATGAATGCGCCTACTAATATTATTATTTGATACTGGTATTTTCGGAATATCTTTAGCATAACTATCTCCAAAATATTATTGTGACCACATCAATGGCAGCAGGAAGAATAAGATTTTCCGCAATAGTGTGAGGTTTCTTGCACATGACTATGTATAACTTTATAAGATGTAAGCAGAGCTTTTTGCGGGAAGGACAAAACTGTATTAAAGGTTAATTTCTGATTACTAAACTCTTTCAATTTTTTCACAAAGAAACGGAGAAATTTATTTTCATGATCTTTATGGTTGTTTGCTAATGCCTCCTTAGGATATTTGGTTTCATACTGTCAGCAGCCAACATATTTAAACATATTACACACTGTGGTCGCTCTTCACCATTAACGACTGTATTTATATAACCAAAATCCAAACAATCGTCACAATATTTCCTAGTTTTTCCTTTGGATGTGTTGGCAGCTTCTTTATCTGCAGACGCTGTTACGGGCCAAAGAGCTTTTCGTCGACCCGCAACCGGATAGGTGGTGAAAGGCCAGCAGCTTAGCTCAGAGGAGTAGGGGGGTTGGCGGAAATCGCTTACGGGAGGAAATCTTCCTAGTTGTGTACAGAGTAAGTCAAAATTAGTGGGCGCCACCTTCCAAGTACAGTTGATTGTAGGTCTTCGTGGAAGGCCGAGAAGCCGACAGCTTACGGGAATCGAACTCGCCTTTATTGTGCCTCCCTCCTATTTATAAAGCTTGCAAAATTCTTGCACACACAAATACAGAATGCACAATAAAAAGAGGCAGTAAACACACATATAATTAAATTATTGAAACTGTCGATACAAAAATGACGCCAAAGGCGTTTTCATAGTTTTATAATACAAACGGTTGATATGAACGTTCAGGAAACAAACCCGCCGCTGTTGGCGCACGATATGTACCTTCTTCAAACACCTACGTGGCCAGAGGCGTCGGGTTTACAAGCATAACACAATATAAGAGAAATTACTCTTTACAATTAGTAGTGCAAACAAAGACAATCGGCGACTGAAGGTCGCTTCTTGTTTAAAAAAAAATGATCAATTACCTTGAATTTTGCAAGTTGGGCCCGTAAAAATTTTCTTTTCACAACACACAAAAAACTGGTACTATACCTTAGCTTCCGATGAATGGGAAAGAGCGATAGGCACACTTTAGTTCACAAGATGCGGGAAAACCCGCAGGCACGCCCCTGAAGACTGGATGAAATGGAGTCAACATCAAGGGCCAAAACTTCGATGCGTTCGTCGCACCGACAGTACCCCAGAGCGACAGGAACTGAGCTCGATATTAATCCACCGAAGGCGATCGGAAAATCGCAATGAATTGCCTTTACAGGGCTAAAATCCAATGTGTTTCTAAAATACGACACTTGTCGATAGTTCTGTTTTCACCCCACGATAAAACAGCGAAACGAAAATCACACATGGTGGACACACATCGAAATACCCAAGCCGCCCCTGCAGCACGCGACTTATTTACGGCCCCCGTAGATGGAATTTAAGAAGACCGGAGTCATCGGAGATGTAAAATTGACTGCGGAACTAACACGACGCTAACCTGCATTTCCTCCAAAATATTGCAACATATTACGAAACAATTCTAGAACGAAATTGACACGTGCGTCTTCCGCGAAATATTCAGGAAGGGATATTTGAAAACTAGAACTGCTAACAAAGGAATTCCTGGAACTATTTTTGAACGGCAAATCTAGCCTACGAAGGGAAACTATTCAAATTAGCCTCGTCATAAATCAATCTTTAAAACCAACAAAATAACCAAAACTGTTAACATACAAACGGCAATTAAAATAACGTTTTTAGCTCCTATGAAGCAGCATGACTCGAATCTAGACAGAGTGGCACAATTTAAATGAACATAACAACGCAGATATACCTGCACGCTCATACTTACGTTTAAATCCGATTAAATATTTTTCCATACTTGGAAAATATTTGTACACCTTCTAAATAACTCAGGTGCAACAGAACACAAACAAAATATTACGCATCTACTCGTTGCTGCGCTTACTATTAAACTAACCTCATTGAACATGTATCATGGTCTTACAAGTTCTGTCCCAGTGTCTCAATTTCTGGACCATTCTACAGCGCTCCGGAAAGTTCGAGATTCCGTCTTACTAGAAAGGGAGGCGCGTATCATAACATATTTAAAAAGGGGGCAACAAAACCTGCAACTTTGGGAAACGCTGGACTAACTGCAACTGCTAACAAGAATAATAATAAAAAAATTAGAAAATAAGTTGGAACTTTATCAAACCATGGAACAAGCAGGATTTAGGAAAAATTTTAGCACTTGTGATCGCGTACTATCTGTCAGAACACTCAGAGAAATCTACACAATACAGTATTCCACTGTACTTAGCTTTCATTGATTTCGAAAAAGCGTTCGATAGCATCATATTGTGTGTAGTTGAAAAGCTCTGCAAATCTGTATAGTAGATTACAGATGCAAACAACTTCAATTTATCAGAAAGCGGTAATGTTAGTACAAATGCATGAACATACACAAGCATTCCCAATTTAACGGGGAGAGAGACAGGGAGACTGCATGAGACTTAAATTATTTATATGGGCACTAAATAAGTTTTTAAAAACCTACAATGAGAGAAGAAACGCGTAAATATTAATGAAAAAGTGCTCAATCACTTAAAATATGACGACGGCTTAGATGTAATTACAAATAACTTTGAAGATCTGTAAACTATAACTATTGACAATTGACAAACCAATACGAAAAGGTTCAGTTACAAAAGTGCAAACAAACAAAAATTCCTACCTGCCGAAACGAAAACAGACATAAAATCATACGCTTAAATATGCGCAAGAATAAGTTTATTAGGGGCAATTAATAATATGTGGGAAAAGTAAAAAGACGCATTTGATCAGCGCGGTCGGCATTCGGAAAAAAAGCAAAAAATCAAGAAATATCTAAAATTAAGAAAACTAACATACAACCAATGTGTGCTACCGGTGTTATCATACCTTACTCAAACATGCACCCCAACCAAAACCATGATGGAAAAACTAGCAAAGACCAAAAGAGGACTGGAAAGAATAATGCTGACCCTGAAGTTAAGAAATCGGATAAAGAATGAGAACACCAGACAACAAAGATAGAAGACATTAGAGGACAGGGAAGCAGGGAATACAGTAAAGCAAGAAGACGGTAGACGGAACAAAAAGATTCAAGAATGGAGACCTTGGCTAGGCAGAAAAAGTATGAGTTGGCCAAACACTAGATGAAAGGACGATCTAAAAAGAACTCCAGGATTTGGTTGGATTATGGAAGTACAGAACAGAGACACATGGAAACAAACAGTGGAGTCCTATGTCCAACAATGGACGGTATTGGGCTAATGAAGAAGCAGAAGAAAAAGAAAAAGAAGAACTCACAACACCACATCTCTCTTTGTATTTAATGCATCCAAATGCTTTTAGGTTTTCCTTTCCATGGGTACCTATTCGATATCATGGATGTAGTGCAACCTAAACACGGTCATGTAAGATGGCTACCAAACAGTTGTAAATATTTTATACAAAATTGTTTTAAATGTGAAAGCTGTGTGGTGATTCAATGTTAAATAGTATATTATAATACAAGTGTATAAGCAAGCCTTTAAAGCACGCGCGACGGGTTTAAAAGCACGAGGCGAAGCCGAATGCCTTTTAACGGAGCAGTGCTTTAAAGGCTCTTATACACGTGTATTATGCGCTATTTTTTATTATACCTGCACTACAATCTGAAAAGTATAACGAAAAAGGGAAATTGAAATCCCGTTTTCGAAGTAATCTTGTCATTATGTCATTAATCGTTGATATAGAAACGGTTACCAATTGTTGTTGTTTCGTTGCTATGCATATTTATTATAAATTTGTTGATTTGTGAAGTTTGTTTCGACTTTGTGTTCGTGAATTACAAAATAAACAAAAACGAGAATATTTTATCCGAGATTTGAATGTTAGCCGAACAAGCTGAACAGCGATTAATTCCCGCGAAATCTGAACAAGCGTATTGCAAGGAATACAAAAAATTATCTAGCTGGATGGCCAACAGGTGAATTTCTCGTTACCTAGGCAACTTTAAAACATTAGTGTTTTAAAAGCCCCTTTTTGCACGTTTTTTAATTTCAAAAACCGAGATTATGATTCAGGTCATCATCATCATCATAATCATCTGACATGGAGCTGACTCGAGGGTCAATCCTGGATTACGCCAGGCCCACCCCATGTCAGTAGGTGGGTAGGAATTTAAGGGATAGGGTGGGATCGGGTGGGGTATTGCACAACGTTAGCATGTCTGCAATGCATATTGCAAGATACCGCTGCTGCAACACTAGGTAGTTAGTAAGCTACGCATCAATGGGGTTTTGAGTACGTAACCGAGCGATTATGCATTTGAGCCTAATAACTGGTATCAAAATTTCACATTGTTCTTATTTCATGTCTATCTGTTGTTCTAAGGTTACAGATTGCACATATCTTAGTTTCCTAATAACCAATAAACTACTTAATATTTACTCCCAAACTTATTTAAACTGTCCGTTATGCGGTTATGCCTTTGAACTTAATAGCTTTGGTTTCAAGTTTTACATTGTACGCATTTCTTATCTATCTATTGTTTTAGGGTAACAGATTGCTCCTATCTTAGTTTCCTAATGACTAATTGGCTACTTAATATTTACCGCACTGATTACAACTGTTTTACCGCTTAGGTGGAAGATCGATTCTGGATTATACTTCCTTCTTTTCCCTAATCTTCCCCTCTGCAGTTGATAGCTAGATATCCATCGTTTTCTTTCCCGCTGGTACATGTTTCGTTTCTTCTCCGTGGTTTTCCCTTCCTCACTCTCTTTCTTCTTCTTCGTCTCCGTTAGCATGTTCGTTTGCATTCGATTCTTGATCGGATTCTTCCATTAGTGCGTAGATTCTTTTTGCCTCTCTTCGGATATCCTCTTTTCTTCGTGTACATTCCTCCCATGTGTTTAGGTGGTTTGGATGTCCCTCTCCAATGATGTATTCCCACGCGTAGCCTGGTCTTCCGATCTTCTTTTCTTCTGCTTGCATGGCATAAGCTTGCTGTAGAGGATGGTTGGCAGGTCTTCTTAGAATATGTGCCCAGTATTTAATTCTTGATGTAGTGAGCCGTTTAGTTATTGTTTTCCCTTCTAGAATTCCTTGTGCCGTCGAAGTGTTTTCTTCCCCCGTGGTTAGTTGAAATAGTTTGAGTATTTTGTTTTTCATACTTCGAAGTGCCATTCTGTTGGCTTTCGTGATTGTGGTGGTTTGCAATCCGTATAAAGCAGTTGTGGCTATGATGGAATTGTATATGATCTTCTTTATTCCCTTTGGTAGTTTATGTTGTTATAGGAGAGGAAGAATCATATGTGTGGCTTGGTGTGCTTTGGTATTCTGTGGTTTACTATCTCCGGTCTTGCTAATGAATCTGGGAGATAAACACCTATGTACTTGAGTTTACGTGTTTGTTTTAGTTCCCGGCTCCCCATTTCTAGTATGTTTTCCGCTGCTCCTCTAATTCTTTCTTTGTCTGTGGCTCTTACCACCACTTCGCATGTGCTGATGTTTATTTCTAATCCTGCCTGGGTTAAGTTTTCTATCAGCATGTCCAAAAGTCTCCCCCGTCTTCATCCTCCTCCGCTATAATTAGTAGGTCATCCGCACAGGCAATAATTGCCGTGGGTTTACTGTTGTGCATTCTTCCGTGCGAATCTACCTACCTTCCATTATTACTGTTTCTGCTTGACCGCACCCCGTAATGTTAGATATCGGACCTATCTAATTTGCGGTTTCTGAATTAAATTAAAAATAAACTAAAAATTAAAATAAAATAAAGCAGAATAAAATTAAATAAATAAGCTTAGATTAAATGAGATTAACGTTTACAATTCATTTAGTACGTTAAGGGGTTACAATTGCCTACAACAGAGCGAATTTGTGCACACTTTCTGCTTCACAAAGAAATGCGGTGGATTTACTCACAATGAAATTCCCAAATCATCGAGTTCCGGTATGTCTAACCAATATTAATTATAAATGTGCAATTTAAATGCAATTTATTTAATTATGCAAGGATGAATAAACTATCAATGAGTACGATAATAAATAATCCTAATCATATAAATGAAATAATATTATTGGCAATCTCCAGCATCTATGAGAATCACCCAAAAGGAATAATATTGAAAATATTTACATTGCTTTTAATGATAAAACTGCAATATGCTGGAGTGCTCACAATTAAATTTAAAATTGGTTTTGAAAAGAAGATATTTTAATAGAAATACCAAAGTTTTCAATATTCCTACATCTTATTTGCATAATCTATAATTGTGGTTACACTCATAAAATCTTATCATTTTTTTGTTTCCAACATAACTACGACATAACTACATATGCTAATTATAAGCATAAGATCAATGGTGTAATAAATGTTAAAAAATACTCGTCTGCAATTAAGACACTAAATCAAAGGCCAGAAATTAAGGAATAGCGCTTCTTATATAAAACTGCATCTAAAAAGCAAGCAAGTACAATTTCAGTTCTATTATTTACTAATATGCAGTATATAGGGTATTGAGAAAAACATGTAAAGTAGGGCATATGGTATTGCTGTCTGATTCACAATGAAATGCTGTAGATTTACACTCAATGCATTACAAAAGCAAAATTTTACCATCTGGCCTGTGTTTAAAATTGGACCTAGTCGCCCCTATTATCCTCGATTGAAATTTATGGCCGTATTCCAAGAGTTCGGTTTCTAGTTGAGACGGCGTTCTTGTCGGTTCGCTTTCTTTATCCGTCAAGAGTTTCTACCTGCGGACCCGTGCCTTGAAGCCTATTCCCTTGTGCTAACTTTCATGCGCTCTTATACATTTTTTATAATATCCCGTGTTTGATTTAATTATATCTATATTAGATCCGACTAAACTACAATACCAAACTACTTGATCACTTAGCTTTCTCTACGTCCTCCCTCGTTCTTGCTGTCTTTTCCGCTGTTTGATCGGTCCGCCGATTGAGCAGGTGATCGCAGGTACGCTTGATTGTTTATACACTCTCACTTCACTTGGCGATTTCCTCCCCGAAATGATCTAAACAATTTTGCCCGAGAAAACTCTAAGCACTTTCCTTCCCTCGCTCGTCGCCACGGCGGCTCAAAAAAATCCAGTAACAAAAACAGCTAAACAAATTTAGAAATAAAGTGAATTAATTTACGAATTTATGGTATTTTTTTATTTTTTTTTGTAAAGGCTCGCATTAACGCGGATTAGTGGATAAAACAACTTGTGAAAACTTTACTGAAATGAAATTGAATTTAAGACTAGTTGTACAAATTAAACAACACTGACACTTTATTTTTATTTAATCTAAACTAAACTAGTCTAATCTATCCAACTTGTGTTTTAAATACCCACTAAACGCGGGTATGTGCCCTACAGATCCACTAAATAAATTTAATAGATTTAATAAACTTATTTGCAGTTATTGTTTAAACTCTTTAGTGGAGCTCTACTAGAAGCGACCACACTGCGCCAACGCCCGGCGAAGAGTAAAAAAGCAGAGATTATGATTCAGGTATAATAAAAAACACATTTTACTTATCGTTTTGTCATATTGTCATATTATGAGATATATTTTTCAAAGCTTGTGGTTATAATCATGGAAAAGGTGTTACGCATTGCACTTTCTACATTTTCCTTGTACTATTACTACAGACAAATAGAATATGAGCCGAATACGAGAATTTACGAAATAACGAAATTTTACAAAACATTGGCAGTGTTGTAGAAGATTTCTAGTGTTTTTCGAGCATACTGTATGAAGTGAGTACTCAAGTCTACCGTTGAATTTTTAAGGTATTTGTTAGTAATGGAAACCTAACTTTGGATCAAAATTAAGGCAAAATCAGTATTCAAAGAAAATCGAAAGAGAAATTTAAAGCAATAGAAGTACCTTCTTTCAGTGTTTAGGAATGAAATAAAAAAGTCACACGTTTGTACATGGTGATATCACGGAAACGTGCCGAAGAATTAACTTTGCGTAAGGGGCGACAGTTTGAGACTGTGTATCTGTATAACAGCTGACAACTCAACTGATTATTTACCAAAATAGTTAACTTTAACAACTATCAAAAGATTCTACAAAAGAGGTTGTTGGTTGATATGCAAAACTTTATATAATAGAGGGATGATGTGCCCTGCCAAATAGCAAAAACTCCTTAGGAAACAGAAGAGCCATAACGCACAATCATCTAACTTCCCATGAAAATACCGAAAGTTTGATATTCATTTTCAAAGCAACGGCAAAGGTTTGACATGGCCATGTCTCCAAAAATTACGTCAGTTATCAAATCATAGTCGGAAGATACTTTATAAATGTTGATTCTCATTAGTTTCGCATCTTTCATTTCAAATTAGATTAGTAGGTAGCTATCTTACTAATAAACGTTTCCATCCACGAAACAGTTATAATGCATACATATCTTCAAAAATACATCAATCGCCATCCAATATAGAAAATTAATACCGTGAATTGTTTCCGAAAAAGCGCCAGCCGTTCGAACATGTAGTAGTGTTGCAGCTTTGGAATATTATCTACTTATTACTAAAAATCAGAAGCCCTTCTGAAAATGAAATCATATATTTGATAAAAAAAAAACTATTAATGATGTGATTAACGCATACATTAAAATAATAACAATGAAAATAATATGTACTCCTTTAGGTGGCGTTCAAGGCATACCAGTTCAAGAGTAATCTATACCGTTTGACGGCGGTTCAGTTTGAAATGCAGTTTCGCAAAGTAATACAACTGAATGAGATCGGCCTTGAGGGACTTTTAAACGAAGCAGTTCCTCCCGTCAAGTGGCCGCTGCGAAAAGGGGTATTTCTATACGAGGTTTCTTTTTAATTCTAAAAAAACAGAAATTTTAATACCATTTCAAAACTGTATCGGTTTACCTAAAATGGTGTTGCCAAAAATGCTTCCCTCAAAAGTTGTAGCCTGTAGCAAGTCTAAAAGAAAATTTATAAATAGCATAATGTTAAATTCTTTTTTTTCGAGTGCCGCTTCTATTCAATGAAGGTTGGCAAAAAACACAGAAAATTCCGTCCGGTCTTGTGCAGCTCTAAAGAATGTACGCGCGTCTAAACCAGTCCAGTGTCTGATATTGTTGATCCACGAATATTTTTTCTTTCCAATACCTCTTTTTCCTTCTATTTTACCTTCCTGGTATAGCTAGACCAAATTTTTAGTAGCGAATGTTAAGCTGTTGACATGAAGTGAGGTACTTCCAAACCGACCTCTTCACCCCAACCAACATGCGTACCAAAAGACTTAATCGACTACAAGGGCTCTCCATAGCCTAGTACATGGGCTGGAGAAGACGTACGTGGCAAAAGAAATAATCCTTTGAGTTTAGCAGACATAGAGGGTGCTTTTGACAACACCTCCTTCGACTCTATACAAAGAGCTGCCATGGAGAAGGGCTTCGACCCTTCTACTGTCAAAGGGATTAAAGCCATGCTTGAAAGTAGAAAAATTACAGCAAAGCTGGAAGGGAAAGCAGTTACCATTAGGGATGCCAGAGGTTGCCCCCAAGGTGGGATTCTGTCGCCCCTCCTGTGGTCTGTGGTAGTCGACGACCTCCTCAATGTGTTAACACAAGACGACTTCGAAATACAGGACTACGCCGACGATCTGGTAGTAGTGGTCCGTAGAAAATTTGACTCAGTAGTGTCACAACGCATGCAGAAAGCTCCAGATACTATCCAGAGGTGGTGTCGAGATCAAGGCTTAAGCATAAACCCAATGACAACGGTAATCGTCCCCTTTACTAGACGTAGGAAGCTGAACCTAAAAGCTCCCATGCTAGAAGGGGCGGATATTGACTTCGGGAATGATGTCAAATACCTAGGAGTTACACTAGACCAGAAGTTGTCGTGTAACTCATACATTGATAAACTGCAGAAGAAGACAATTCTAGCATCCCTAGCATGCCGTAGGCTGGTAGGAAGAAACTGGGGGTTAAAATCAGCAATGATCCATTGGTCATACGTGGCTATAATAAAACCCATGGTCACCTACGTAGCAGTCGTGTGGTGGCCAAAAACAAAACAGATCACCACTTAGTTACAGCTAGAGAAGATCTCGCCTGTCTGAGTATAACAGGTGCAATGAGCACCTGTCTAACTACAGCAATAGAGACCATGTTAGGACTAATGCCCCTATACCTTCAGGTGCAAAAGGAGGCAATGCTACATGCGTTCGCGCTTGCAAGGTCACATAAATTCAAATCAGGAGACCTGACAGGCCACTTAGGCATTCTAAGTCTCACTCATCTATAGCGAGCAGCCTACACCGTATCGGATTTTATGTAAATAAAATACAACTTCGACCAATCTTTTAGAGTGACTATCACAGAGCGGGAAGTGTGGTCCTAGGGAGGACCTTCCTTCAAGAAAGGATCCTTCCAGTGGTATACGGATGGTTCGAAGATGGAAGGAGGAGGAACTGGAGCGGGGGTCTATGTACCCGATTGCCGCATTTCCGAACCCATCGGTGCCGTAACTACCATCTTCCAGGCTGAGGTTTATGCCATAAACCTCTGCACAAAGATAAACCTCAGGAAGGGATATAAAGGTG
>JABXWE010009095.1:0-10102 GCA_014611495.1 Limonius californicus | reverse complement strand
CCCAGCGCATTTTTTAATAGGCGACACCCTCACCTCACCACCGGAAGAGAATCTGGACGACCTCTCCGTCAATCGGTTATCCCGATGGCAGCATATCCAAAAGATGAAAGGTCACTTTTGGAAACGATGGTCTACTGAATATCTCGCTCAGTTGCAACAACGCACGAAGTGGAGCCAGAAGACGACCGACAACATTCAGATGGACTCCATGGTATTGGTGCGCGAGGAAAACCTGCCTCCTTTAAGGTGGAAAATCGGCAGAATTTGTGAGCTACACCCTGGTGACGATGGAATCGTGAGAGTGGTGAGTGTAAAAACAGCAAGTGGTGTGTCGAAAATGTCAGTGAGACGCTTGTGTGTACTGCCTTTAAGTGAGTGAATCATGACTTCTACAAACTTCTTTTTTTGTGTTTTTCTTGAAATGTTTATATTACTAGGTACTTATTAATTACCATACATTATTATACTTTTCCATATATTTACTATTTAGCTTCTAAGTTTTCCACATATGTCAAAGGTGAACTTAATTTAGATTTAGAAATTGCTAAACCGTGTTGAAAGACGTCCTTTCAAGGAGGGCGGCATGTTCAGTTTATCATACAACGATTATTTAGTACGTCCCTGCCCTAAATGCGGGCTTGTACCGCATCCCCCAAGAAAAGGCTCTCGAGGGGTGGCGAGGGTAGTCTCAAGAGAGTAGTAACGCAAGAAGCATGCAATGCGCATGTTAGTCTTTGTTTCTTAACATTTAGTTTAAGTGTTAGTGTTACTGTTAAGTGTTTTCAATAAAAGCTTTAAGCACATTACGTGTATGTTTTTTTTTGGAATTATCAGTAAGATAATTAAGTCTTGCCATTGCGGCAACCTAAACAAAACAAGATCAGAGTCGATCTAAGACTCGCCAGAACAACAATGTTAGAAAACCCTCATTTATATAATTTATTTATTCCTAAAAATTAGTGGTCTTATATCAAAATTGTAATGAAATTAAGTAGATTAGAGTTCACATCATTTGGATTATCAATTTTTGGTTAATAGGTGTTAAAATGGGAGCTTTCAAAGATAGCAACTGAATTAATTTTTGAGCTAGAGCGTTGGGTAAATAATTATTCGGTTTTATTGGTATACTCCATGACAGTGAAGGTTTTAATATTTAAATTTATGTTTAAATTTTTTTAAAACAGAATTAGCTTCCGATAAACCGTTTTTTTTTTGATAAAAAATATGTGAGATTATATAAACTGCGGTTCCAATATTTAGTTAGATATAGCAATTTAATCTTTTCCTAGTATTCTACGAGGCTTGTTCAACTGAAACCCATCTTTGAGCAATTTAGCCTTGAAAACAAATGCAATAATTCAAATAACGTTTGTTATGTTAGTAGTGTTTGTAAGCAACACATTAATAGGTTTCTGGCGTTTGATTTTGATTCAGGCTTCCAAAACTCCGATTTTTAAATGGCGTTTGTTGTTGAAAATCCGTCCAAGTTTGATCAGCCTGCGGTCCTACAATTTTAACCTTCGTAAGGTCGACTCACAGAACACCGTCAGAAGGTGTTTTTTAGCTATTTGTTTAAGCCCGTTTATATAATTTGACTATTTTAAGTGTTAGAAACTTATATTAAAATAGAACAAACCAAGTTTAGTAATTTGTTTATTGTACAATAATTAAACAATTGCTATAAATTATTTATTGCAATTTAAGCATACAATACTTTTAACAGAATGTGTAGTGCAAATGAAAACATGGCATTTTGAACAGCGTTGCCTACGTTTTCGGTCCTTTCCCCTTTCGCACAGATGACAACGCCCTTGCATTGCCATAGTCATATTTTGTAGAGGTTGGGTAGTTGCTTCTGGATATACACCACTTATTTGGTTCTTAATACTTTGCCTGATTTTGGGATTCTGAAAGCGTCGTAGGGCGTTTGGCTTTATTAGTTGTTTTCCTAAAACCAACAAAAATTTTCTTCTACCATCTAACACCTGTTTTTCGGAAGGATTTTTAATAAGCTACAGTTGATAGGCATTTATTGCACCCATGTCAATTAGGTGACCGAAAAGAACCATAGGCCAACGGTTTGACGTTCTTCGTGCTGAATATTGCTTTGCCATCTTGTCTACAGCATCTACCGAGCCTTTGGTGGAATTATAATGGAGTATTACATCCGGCTTGTAGTCAGTTTCTTCGGTTGACACTGAGTCTTCGTGATGTTCGCTTGACAATAAAATAACTGATTTTCACGGCTTTGGCACGTACGAAACCAGGGTTACATCTCGTTGAAACGCAAACATACTTGAAAACTGAGGCTTTTCTTTATGTGGTAGTTCCTTTGGAATAAACCTTTTATTTTGTCTTAGCGTTCCACAAAGCGTTAATTTTCTTTTCTGTAGCTCCAATGCCAGATCTTTGTTGGTAAAAACATTATCTGTTGTTATTCCACGACCACTTGGCACACATTGAATTAAATCTAAAACCACCCCAACGCCTTAATTCTTCTCAGGTTTGTTTCCCAGCTTTCCTAAATAAATTTGTAGATTCATTGAATATAATGTTGCACAATCTACTAATGCCCAAATCTTTATGCCATATCTATCTGGCTTACTTTTCATATAGACGCGAAATGGAGCAGGTCCTCGAAAACCTACAAGTTGTTCGTCCACTGTTAGATGACTTCCAGGGATGTAGGCTCTTTTACAGTTCTCGACGAAAATTTCAAAAACCTCTCTGAAAGCTGCTAATTTATCTTGCTGTCTACGTTCAATCCTAGTTTCAAAATTATCAAATCGCATAAAAGCGGTTAATTCTTTGAACCTGTGTTTTGACATAGCAACAGGGAAAATTGGTCGGCAATAAGTATTATCAGTTGTCCAAAGCATTTCAATAGGTTCCTGTCTGGATTTGAGAGCTCCCATAGAAACTAGTAATCCAATATATGCCCAAAGTTCCACACTGTCCATGTCTTCCAAATCCAAATTCTATTAGATGCATTTTCATGTTTATTATTCCATAAATCAATGTAATGTCTAGCTTTCCTGTTTGTTTCTTGTACTATTATGTTTATTATTTCTTCAGATAGAAACAGGGTAAATACTTCTGTAATGTTACTGAATCCACTGCTATATTTAGTCAAACCTTCGCTAATTTTTATGATATTTCCTGGGTGTTTTCGGACCGTCCTTACGGGTGTCTTTGCCCAAATTGAGCCATCTCTACTAATATAGGCATTCGTCGAATCAACAACAGTAGTTATAGGTTCTGAATCGGAATCATTTTCATTTTCGGAATCTGTAATCGACTCATCTTCTATCAGATCTTCTTCTTCACTCTCTTCGCCTTCTACACCCCCCAAAACATTATCCACTTCTTCATCATCCTCTTCTAAATATCTGCGAAGTTCATCGTCCGTCAGGGCGTTAGGATTTCTAGGTGTAAAAGGCATTTTCAACACAAACGCGAGAATTGCACACTAGCACTGCTCAACTTCAAGACAAACTAATACTGCACACACACAGAAAAGTTTATATTTATAGTGAAACCTAAAATCAAGTTGAAACATGTCGAAGCCTACAATACTGCAAGTTTGCATTCCCGAAGCGGCAAGACGAACAGCAACTTGCATCCGGTATAGGAAATATTATAACGTAGATGGTCAACTGGGGTCCAAATGCACCCCAGAGAGTAAATAAAATTATATCAATAAAAATACGCAAACTACATTAATTCTTAGCACAGCACATTGTAGTACAATGTTCAATAAACGATTAGAAAAATTACTATATATCAATAGTGTTTATTTCAAAAAATACGAACATAAATAATCACCTGGGGTGCATTTGCACCCCAGTTGACCTTACGAAGGTTAATGCGCTGAGGCTAATGCAGCCATTGCAAATTCATACGCGAATGCAAGCAGTGTGTGGAAATGCATGTATTGCGTACCTAACCGTGAAGCATTGGTGCCGAAAATTTAAGAATGGAAAAGAGGGGACTACGGACGATCCGCGACCAGGTGCACGGTGTACTGCATAACAGAAAACAATATGGCATGTGTGGAAGGATTTATTAAATAAAGTCGTCGAATTTCAATTAGGGAAATTTCAGAAATTGTTGGTGCGAGTGTAGGATCGGTTCACAGTATTGTTCGTAATCTGGGTTACAGCAAAGTTTGTTCGCAATGGATTCCTCATCTCTTGTCTAATGAACAAAAATGCTTGCGAATGGGCTTATCTCTGCAACACCTCATAGGCAAAATGGTGATGATTTTCTTCTGTAAATAGTTGCTGGTGACGAAAGCACAACCTTCTGCAGACAAGGCGATGTTAACTTTTTTTTCGAACATGAAGGACCCTTGTTGATAGAGTTTAAGGAACCAGGAGTAAATGTCAGTGGAAGTCTGCACAATGAAACTTTGAACAAGCTTCATCAAGCAATAAGACGGAAACGTCCAGGAAAACTTACGCATGGGGTCATTTTAGTAATGTGGCAAACGAAAACCTTCAACGAAAGAAATGGAGAGTTTTAGAGCATCTATGCTACAGCCCGGATCCATCGCCTTGGGATTTCCATATTTTTAGACCGCTGAAAAAGCATTAAAAGGTCGGCATTTTGAATCTGGCGCAGAAGTACAGTATACGTCGGTTAGTAAAACAATAGCATAGGTGCCTTAACTGTGACGGTAATTATTTGTAATTAAATTGTTGAATAAATTTTTTATAAAGCAAAGATTGCTTTCAATTGAACACACCTCGTAGTACGATGATGGTTCATCAATTATTCTCCCTAGAAGGCATTGACCGACAATTGAATAATATTTTGCTTAGAAACGTCAGTTATTGCAATTAATATATGTCAAGTTGTAGGTGCCTGTTATCTTGTTTATAGAAGTTATATTTTTAATATTTCTGTGATGTTGGTGATTTTGTTGAAATGTAAAAATTTCAAACAAAGGCTGTGACAAAATATCCTTTCAAGAAGGGTTTATCACCAAAAGAAATTTATAATGATCTGCCCGAAGTTTTTGGTAATTTTATCCTGTCATATCAAATAATTAAGAATTGGTGCCAGGATTTCAAATTAAGAATGATGTCGTGTCAATATACATCAGGTGCTGGACCACCAGAAGCTGTTGTTACTCAAGAAAATATTAATTTGGTCCTTGATACGCTACTGTGTGATTGGAGAAATATCAAATATATTGCTGAGACATGTGGATTTTCCACTGGAAGAGTTCAGAATATTTTAGGCCTGAAAAGAACCTGCGCACAATGGTTTCCGAATATGTTGTCGCCTGATGAGAAACGGGTATGGTTTCTTACTGCTGCGAGCAATTTCAGATTATTGAACATGGATTTGGATGGATTTTTGAAAAGGTTCTTAACTGTAGATGAAACCTGGGTTCATTACTTTGATCCAGAGTCAAAACAGCAGAGTATGGAATGTCAGCTTCGTGGTTCCCCGATCCCACGAAAGTGTCGTGTGACTTGAAAAGATAATGGCAACAGCGGGATGCTGAGGGAGTCTTTCTTATTGAATACAAGGGCTGTTCTCTTTCCGCTAAGCCTATGTAGCAGCCTGTGATATTTGAAACAAATTTTACTTGACATTTTAACGTAGTTGTTTACAAGTGTAATTATAGTAAACGTTGTCAAATATACTTGAAGGTTTTTAAAATACATAATTTTAAAGTAATTTTATCATCAAGAAATCATGGAACTGAATAAAGACCATTATCGAGCTGTGATTTTTTACAATTTCACGCGTGGCTTAAGTCGTAAAGAATTTTTGAGGAAATCAGTCGAGTGTTTGCTGACAAGTCGTGTTCCTTAGCTATCGTAAAGCGGTGATACAATGTATTTCAAAGTGGTCGACTTTCCTTAAATGACAACTTAGTATAGACCTAGCACCCAATGATTTCTTTTATTTCCACGTGAGCGTAAGTTGCGGGGTTTACGTTTTCCATCGGCCGAAGAAGTGGTTGACGCATTTAAAAATGTAATAAATAACCTAACGCAGGAAGAGAGAAAATGTATTGATTGGTTTTCATGGATGCAAAAATGCAATGACTGTGGAGGGGAATACTTTGAGAATTCCATTGTTCCAGCATCTTATAGGTCAAGATCTTTCCCGGTAAGAACCAGCTGTATACTTTTTTGGCCAACGTTGGTCGTCCATCCAAAGCAAATACCAAAACTACTTCAGCCCTCGTCTCTCAATTATAACCGTTATTGTGTCTACGGTTTTCATTTTGTGTCGAACTTTCTCATTTGTAACATGTTCTAGTCTGGATATCCGGATGCTTCTACGGAGGTAATCCATTTCCACCGCCTGCAGTTTTCTACTATATTCGCTGTTGACTGTTTACGTTTCACATGCATAGCAGAGAGCTAGAATAATCTACCAATAGAACTCTAAGAGGATGGTCATTTCAAAGTTATGTTAAAACCCTTCAACAGGTCTTTAAACATGTTCATGTAAATCTCTTTCAGGCCTTGTTCTAGATATTCAGATTCAGTATTTTTCTATATTAAGTCCAAACTATGGAATGTATTATTTGGACTAACCATAGTCCAATAAATAGCTGCTGTGTCGTTGCATAAACTACTCCAGAAAAGCATAAAAAATGAATACAGATACTGTTCATGACAATAGTGCTCCGAATATTAGTTGAAAATTAGGACTCGTAAAAGACAATTTTATTGCAGATTTTTCAGAATAGCACTTAGGTTAGGTAGAAAGTATCCTTGGGGTGCAATTAAGCCAAACTGCGCTTTTGTCGACCCTCAACAGTTTTTATACATCTGGTTGCCATAATTTTGACCGGATCTGGGACGGGGTTGACAAAGGCTCCGACATTGTCGTCGAAATAGTTTTCGTTTGTCAGTTCACTTCAAGATTCAAGCGCAACTCAAAACATTGGTTCTCCGAGCCGGATGCCATTAGTGCATCTTTAATGAACATTCTATGCCATTAGTGCATTAATCAGAACGTTGGTCTTTCGACACCGGACATCCGGAAAACAACTACAAGGTCACAACGTGGAAGAAGCCCTGGTGATTTGTGCCCCATTGCAGCAACGTTAGGTGAAACTTCTAAAACTGTAAGTGTGATCACCTTTTATTACTTCCTTTTCCTTATATTGAGTATTGCTTCGAATTTGACCAACAATGTCAGACTTAAAGAAGTTAATTGGGGAAAGAGGGCATATAAAGTCGCGTCTTAGGCGCTTTCAAAATTTCTTTGTCAGTGGAACCGCTGACGCGCCAACAAGCGATTCGAAATTTTTGCCTCAATTGAAATAACGTTTAGTAAATTCTGATTCACTGTTGGCGGAATCCGAAAAAATTCATTCAAATATTTGTTATTTAGACGATAGCGCTTCCCATGAGGACGATTTATTGCATTTTGAAGACTCTTATTATGACATTACATCAGAAATAAAAGATTTTTTGGCTACACATGAGCCCTGTGGGGCAAAAGGCGTGCCTACCAGCGCGAATAATCTTCCCGACTTGGGGTCACTTCCCTTGCCTCCTATAAACCTGCCTATTTTTAGTGAAAAATTTGAAGATTGAGGTGAATTTCACGACGCGTTTGCGGGTATTATCAATAATAATCCCAAACACAGCGTAAGGTGGAAGGCAACGGGAGACCACCACCTTATAAATTTTTCCCATGTACAATCATTATGGCAGAAGTTAGGAACGAAACGGCCCTCAGTCCCCGGCATGCCTTAGATGGCAAGAGGGTGCTAAGAATCCCCGGGAGGAAATATAAAATTGGCACATGGAATGTCAGAAGTATGTTCATAGCTGGAAAGCTTAGTAACACAATACAAGAGATGAATAGACTAAAAATAGATATTTTGGGAGTAAGTGAAATGCGTTGGCCGAATTCAGGCAAAAGTATACTAGAAAATCATGTCGTCTATTATTCAGGAAATCATGGTAGTGAACACAAAAATGGAGTAGCCTTCATAGTTTCAAAAGAAATCGACCATATAGTTAAAAGCTTTGTACCTATTTCGGAGAGAATAATGCTTATACAATTAAATACAAAACCGGTTATCACCAACTTAATTCAAGTATATGCCCCGGCAACAATTCCAAACAAAGACAGAGACGAGCAAAACGTAAATGAATTTTATGAACAACTAAATAATGCACTAAAACTTATAAAGCACCAAGAGTTAAACATCATACTAGGCGATTTTAACTCAAAAATAGGCAAAGGGAAATACGACGATGTAATTGGAGATTATGGACTCGGTATAAGAAATGACCGTGGTGATAGACTTTTAGAATTTTGCCAAGAAGAGAAATTCGTAATATCCAATACATTCTTCAAATTACCACCAAGAAGACTATATACCTGGAAATCTCCTCAAGATAATGGCCGGATAATAGTGAGAAACCAAATAGACTATATCCTTATAAATAAGAGATTTAGAAATTGCATAACGTCGGCAAAAACGTATCCAGGTGCAGACGTAAACTCTGATCATAATGTGCTGGTAGGAACAATAAAGGTTAGGGTAAAAGCTGAAAATAAACCGAAAAAGTCAGAAAGGTGGAACATAAGAAAATTAAATGGTTGAAATCTACTTTTATCACAATCCCAAAGAAAGTTAACGCAAAAACTTGCAACGATCACAGGACAATTAGCCTAATGTGTCATACACTTAAAATATTCCTGAAAATAATACACACAAGAATTTATCGTAAATGTGAAGAAAGAATAACTGACACACAATTTGGCTTCAGAAATAATTTAGGAACAAGAGAAGCTCTTTTCAGTATGCAAGTTCTTACACAAAGATGCAGGGATGTAAACAGAGATGTGTTCCTATGTTTTATTGATTATAATAAAGCGTTCGACACAGTACAGCAGACCAAGCTAATTGATATTCTTGAAAATATTGATATAGATAAAAAAGGCATCCGCATAATTAAAAATTTATATTGGAATCAAAAGGCTGCAGTCAAGGTAGAAGACCAGTTGACAGAGTATGTAGACATAAAAAAGGGGTCCGCCAAGGATGTGTATTGTCACCACTTCTCTTTAACATCTATTCAGAAACGATATTCAATGAAGCTCTGACGAAGCGACAGAAGGTATAAAAATTGGAGGAGAATTAATAAATAACATCCGTTATGCAGATGACACAGTCTTAATAACCCATAGTGAAAGTGATATGCAAACGCTGTTAAACAAGATGGTGGAAATAAGTGGACAATATGGACTAACAATTAACATCAGCAAAACCAAGATAATGACAGTTTCAAAAGAACGGCTACCGCTTCCCAACGTTAGTATAGGCAATACACGAATAGACACCGTAACATCATTCAAATACTTAGGGTGTATACTAAACAACAACTGCGATAATACACAGGAAATTAGAGCACGAATTGCACAAGCAAGGAGTGCTTTCATCAAAATGAAGAACCTGTTGTGTAATAATGGAATTAATCTTGACTTGAGAATTAAAATGACAAAAAGCTACGTATTTCCAGTGTTACTATATGGACTTGAAAGTTGGACACTCACAAAAGATATGTGTAAGAAGATAGAAGCTTTTGAGCTATGGGTATATCGGAGGATATTAAAGGTGCCATGGATAGATCGAATTACCAATATGGAAATACTTCGACGAGTAAATAAAGACCCCGAAATTTTAAATACTATAAAAAAAGCAAACTGGAATATTTCGGACATATCATGCGACACGAAAGATATCGGATCCTACAACTAATAACGCAAGGAAAGATCGAGGGTAAAAGAAGTAGGGGAAGAAGAAAAACGTCCTGGCTTAGAAATCTCCGTGAGTGGTACGGAAAAAGCACCACAACACTATTTAGATCAGCAGTATCTAAAGTACGAATTGCCCAGTGTTGGGTAGTAACTAAGTAAAAGTAACTCGTTACTAGTAACTAGTTACTTTTCAGTAACTTAATAGTAACTTAATTACTTTTGTGTTTTCAGTAATTGTAACTATAACACGTTACAATTATTTAGTAACTTTAGTAACTGAATATGACAAGTTACATTTTCATGCTACAAGTTACATTTTCATGCTACAAACGTAAAATATTTTAAAATG
>JABXWE010009094.1:0-21288 GCA_014611495.1 Limonius californicus | reverse complement strand
TATATTGCATTTGAATGGTTTCTCGCCTGTATGTGTTCTCATATGATTTTGCAAGCGATACTTATTTGCACTTTCAAAGTCACATATATTGCATTTGAATGGTTTCTCGCCTGTATGTGTTCTCATATGATTTTGCAAGCGATACTTATTTGCACTTTCAAAGTCACATATATTGCATTTGAATGGTTTCTCGCCTGTATGTGTTCTCATATGATTTTGCAAGCGATACTTATTTGCACTTTCAAAGTCACATATATTGCATTTGAATGGTTTCTCGCCTGTATGTGTTCTCATATGATTTTGCAAGCGATACTTATTTGCACTTTCAAAGTCACATATATTGCATTTGAATGGTTTCTCGCCTGTATGTGTTCTCATATGATTTTGCAAGCGATACTTATTTGCACTTTCAAAGTCACATATATTGCATTTGAATGGTTTCTCGCCTGTATGTGTTCTCATATGATTTTGCAAGCGATACTTATTTGCACTTTCAAAGTCACATATATTGCATTTGAATGGTTTCTCGCCTGTATGTGTTCTCATATGATTTTGCAAGCGATACTTATTTGCACTTTCAAAGTCACATATATTGCATTTGAATGGTTTCTCGCCTGTATGTGTTCTCATATGATTTTGCAAGCGATACTTATTTGCACTTTCAAAGTCACATATATTGCATTTGAATGGTTTCTCGCCTGTATGTGTTCTCATATGATTTTGCAAGCGATACTTATTTGCACTTTCAAAGTCACATATATTGCATTTGAATGGTTTCTCGCCTGTATGTGTTCTCATATGATTTTGCAAGCGATACTTATTTGCACTTTCAAAGTCACATATATTGCATTTGAATGGTTTCTCGCCTGTATGTGTTCTCATATGATTTTGCAAGCGATACTTATTTGCACTTTCAAAGTCACATATATTGCATTTGAATGGTTTCTCGCCTGTATGTATTCTCATATGATTTTGCAAGCCATCCTTATTTGCACTTTCAAAGTCACATATATTGCATTTGAATGGTTTGTCGCCTGTATGTGTTCTCATATGATTTTGCAAACGATCCTTAAATGCACATTCAAAGTCACATATATTGCATTTGAATGGTTTCTCGCCTGTATGTGTTCTCATATGATTTTGCAAGCGATACTTATTTGCACTTTCAAAGTCACATATATTGCATTTGAATGGTTTCTCGCCTGTATGTGTTCTCATATGTTGTTGCAAATTAGCCTTTTGTGCACTTTCAAAGTCACACATATTGCATTTGAATGGTTTCTCCCCTGTATGTGTTCTCATATGCCTTCGCAAGCTATTCTTCTGTACACTTTCAAAGCCACATATATTGCACTTGAAAGGTTTTTCGCCTGTATGAGTGCTCATGTGTTGTTGCAAATTAGTCTTTTGTGCATTTTCATAATTGCATAAATTGCATTTGAATGGTTTCTCGCCTGTATGTGTTCTCATATGCCTTTGCAAGCTATGCTTCTGTGCACTTTCAAAGTCACATATATTGCACTTGAAACGTTTTTCTCCTGTGTGAGTGCTCATATGACTTTGCAAACTATTCTTGTGTACACTTTCAAAGTCACATCTATTGCACTTGAAAGGTGTTTCTCCTGTATGAGTGCTCATATGACTTTGCAAACTATTCTTGTGCGCAGTTTCAAAGTCACATCTATTGCATTTGAATGGTTTCTCGCCTGTATGTGTTCTCATATGCCTTAGCAAACTATTCTTGTGCACACTTTCAAAGTCACATCTATTGCACGTAAAAGGTTTTTCACCTGTGTGAGTGCTCATATGACTTTGCAAAGTGTTCTTGTGTGCACTTTCAAAGGCACATCTATTGCATTTGAATGGTTTCTCGCCTGTATGTGTTCTCATATGCCTTCGCAAGCTATTTTTCTGTGCACTTTTAAAGCCACATATATTGCACTTGAAAGGTTTTTCTCCTGTGTGATTGCTCATATGCCTATGCAAACTATTCTTGTGTGCACTTTCAAAGTCACATCTATTGCAGTTGAAGGGTTTTCCTCCTGTATGAGTTCTCATATGTTGTTGCACGGTAAACTTATATGCTCTTCCAGAATCGCCTACATTATATTTATATAACTTTTCCTCAGTATGAGTTTTAACACTTTGCTGCATGATGCACTTCAATGAAGGCTCTATTATTACGTGATCTTCATTGTTACTACAGATTTCAGTTTTTATATCTAATTCTTCATGTAATGATTCCAGTTTAATCGACCAATCCTTATTATATTTAGCATCATGTTTTAAATCGGGAGCTTCTGAAGGCAATTCCGATATCTGCATCTCTTCTTTTTTTACTGTAACATATGTACATGTTTATATGTGGCTTACTAAATATTACATAAGCATTTAAACTAGTACAAAATTATCCCAATTTTAAATAACAATTAAAAAATTATTAACATTTACCACATATCATTAAATTACTACTATTCGGTCAATTTTAATGGAAGCTTTCATATTATTACAGTTGCTACAAATTACATGGGCAAGCATTGTAAAAACACCAAAACTTCCTTATAATTGTTTTTTGAAGGAAAACCCTCTTTTATTAGTATTTACTCCTACTTGCTTGTGCTGTATCACTTAGAATTGATTTTAGGTGTCTAATGCAAATTTGTTGTACTGACTGACGAAGCAAACAATCATGTTGTAGCAAGATTTAATCAATTTTATAACGAAATGGATGTGACGACTCAAAAGATCAATTTAAAGAAGATATACGAGTAAAGCAGAAACAGAACTAAAAGGTGAGCTAAACACAAACAACAGCGGTATAGTAAAATTAATAGAAAATATCCAACCAAATCAAACAAGAATAAACAAAAAATTAGCTAAACAGGACAGAAGGTTAAATAACTTCAAAAGAGAACAACAGAAAATAGACAGACTACTGTACGGTTTTGAAATGGAAACAGCAAACTACTTTGAACTAGAAAAAATGGCCACAAAGCCAGTAAATTAGAAATTGAAAGTAAAATATGTAGCACGGGACCTGGAAGCGATCCGCCCACTAATAGTAAGCCTGATAAATATGATACTTAAATATCAAATGTTTGGAAACAAAAAGCAACTCAAGGGATCAAAAAGAATAATAGATGACTACCCGACGAATATCTTACATGTGAGAAAATACTTACTTCCATTAACGTACTACCTCAGAGAACCAGGAAAGCAGGCAATATTCAAATACAGCTCACTGATCGTCGTTAGGATCGGTGGCGAGATCCACAGTAAAGGGACCAACGGCAGCGACCAAAGTCAGTACAAAACTGATTACTACTCGCTCACCAACCCGTTTGGCAAGCGTGGTGGGCTATCTTTGCCAAAATCTTTCCAAATTAAGATGACAGAGCATGAAAGGAAAAGGCCCCTAGTGCCCAGCAGCCTTGGAGAACCTGACCAAGGCAGCGGCCAGTGTAATGAAAAGGCAGGGGGTGCTAAGAATCACTGGGTCCGAACAGGCTGCCAGACGACAAAGAAGAAAACTGTATTAAAGATAGCAACACATAATATACGATCAATGTCAAAGATGAAAGACTATTAGAGCTAGAAAAGGAATTAGAAAAGATTAACTTGGTCGTAGTAGGTTTAGCAGAAGTAAGAAGAAAAGGGGAAAACTGCCTAAAACTAAAATCTGGACATATGCTATACCATAAAGGAAAAGAAGAAGATAATCTGGGAGGAGTCGGAATAATAATAAATAAGAAACTAGCACCGAATGTTGAAATGTATAGAGGAATATCCAGTCGCGTCGCTTGTATAATTAAAAAAATAAGAAAGAGATACAAATTGAAAATAATACAAATATATGCACCTACAGCAACAAATGACGATGAAGACGAAGTAGAAAATTTCTACGAAGAAATAAGTCAGTCGATAGAAGAAAATAAAACAAAAATGACAATGGTTATTGGAGACTTTAACTCTAAATTAGGAACAAAACAAGAAATCAACGAAACTAGAACTGGAGACTTTGGATATGGAGAAAGAAATGAAAGAGGAACTAGACTATTAAGCTTTATAGAAAAAGAGAACCTATACGCGATGAACTCTTTCTTCAAGAAGAAGGATAATAGAAAATCGACGTGAGTAAGCCCGGTTGGGAAAACAAAGAATCAAATCGATTATATTCTAACAACAAACAAAGAAAATATACAAGATGTATCAGTACTAAATAGTTTTACAACTGGAAGTGACCATCGCCTGGTAAGAGCGAAAATATGTATAAACAAACAAATAGAAATAACAAAATAGCTAGGGAAAAACAATCTAGTAGTAGATCCACAAAAACTAAGAACTAAGAAACAGAAGAGTACAATAGCAAGAAGAGGTGACAACTAAACTGAGACGACAAAGAAATTTAAGCGAAAAAAGCATTGATGAACTAAACACAACAATTACTAAAGCAATAAAAGATTCTGCCTATGAAATCGCAACTAAAGAAAGAAATAAAAAAGAGGAACTCAGCGAAGAAACCAGAAAGGTGCTGAAAAAGAGAAGAGAAATAGTAACCTCCGGGGTTGCCTTTGGCAACTCCACGATTCTTTAAAAAAAAAGTTCAGGTGAACGCAAATTTAGTTTATAAGACAAAGACGGTATTCGTTGGGTAAGTACTTCAGTATTCAGTGGACATTTTTGGAAAATAGTACTTATTTGGGTATTTTGCTGATTCTTAGAAGATATCGTTATTGAGTATTTAGTGCTTACAAAAGGGGTTGGTAGGTTTTCAGTTTATTTTTTGCGTAATTCATTTCTTGACAGAGCTACAAGTATCAACTCGAGATTTATGAAAATGCCTAAAGTTGGTAGTTCAAAAACCGATTTAATTAAGAAGTGGTTGAAGCCGCACGCATGCTTTAAATATGATGAATGTGTTGTGTTTTGTACCGCTTGCACAAAAGAGGTATGTATTCCGTTACTTTAATTTAATAAAATATTCTCTCTATTTAAATATTGGCAATCTAGAACATCCCTTAATATCAAATTAAAAGATTAAATTCCAATTTGTTATTTGATATTATCATCAGTCACTGGATTTAAAAATTAAATTAGAGATTTCATTAATGTAATATTGCAAAAATCGGCAAAGCTCCCCTCAATTAGTTGCCATATCCTCTAAACTCTAGTAAATTATTGTACTCAGTTATTGTTTTTACAGATCAACGTTAATAAAAAAGTTTCAACTTGATCAGCACGTAGCTACTGGCCCACATCAGAAAAGAAAAAATAATGCAAACGAGCCACGACCACAATTATTGCTGAATTGTTTAAACAAACACGAAAATTTTAGCAACTTCAATGATGATTTCGTGCAACATTCCATTAAAGAATTTGGACGTTCCAGAATTTAAACAATTCTTGGAAAAACATACAAAAGAAAAGTCGTTTCCCGGAGAACAGCTTCCAGAACGCACATTCCAAAATTATAAGAAGAAAATCTTCAAACAATCAGGAACGCTATTTCAAATAATTATACTTGGTTTAATGTTGACGAAACCACCGATGCCGAAGGAAGATATATTGCGAATTTTATTGTTGGTGTCTTGAACGGAAATCCGTCTTTCAGCTTTTTAGTTGCTGTTAAAAGAACTCAAAAAACCTACCATTTGACAATTTCACGTTTCGTCAATCCCTCAAACCCTTTCATTTTATTGTATTTGCCAAGTCAAATACCATCGGAAAGAATTTTATTCATGGTAACTGATGGTGCAGCATACATGGTGAAAGCTGAACAAAACCTACAATTTTTTTCCTAATATAATTCAATGACCTGTTTGGCTCGTGCAAGGAATAGAGTGTCCGGAACAATTATAGGAGAGTTTCGTTTGGTGACTAAACTAATTAATAACGGGAAGAAGGTATCCCTAAAATCACCAGTTCGCGTCGAAGCTTACAAAGAACAGTTTAAGAATGTTCCCTTACCTCCACAGCCGATCCTTACCAGATGGGGAACGTGGACTGAAGCCGCTGTATTTTACTTCGAACATTATAGTGATTTTAAAATTGTTGTTAACTCTTCTGATTCAAGTTGTTCTCAGTCTGTGGCAGATTGTCAAGGTATTTTGAAATTTTTTGAATTAGAATCTCAGTTATGCTACATAAAGGCGCATTTTTCCGAAATTTCCAACATTATTAATAAACTGGAAGCATAAAACTTGTTCTTCGTGGATTCTTTAGAATTATTCGAAAATTTTCATTCCATCCTCAAAAAAATAAATATAAAATATGTAAAAAATTAGTAATAAAATACACGATTTAATTCAGAAAAACAGCGGACTTTCAACTCTAAAATTGATAAAAAAATATTTTAAATGGAGATTTTGTAAACAACGACGTCAACGACGAATGCTTCAGTGTAAAGAAATCACATTTGTTTAAATATTGCCCAGTAACATCGTGTGATGTAGAAAGAAGATTTACCAGCTACAAAAATATATTGGAAGATAAACGGCAGAATTTTCTAGTTGACAATATTGAAAAATATACTATATTTATTGTGATGCAACTATGTATACAATATTGTATGTATAATTTGTTGTTTATATTTCTCCTATAGGTTCTCCATTTTTCGTGTATGTAGTTTCAAATTACAAGAAAAATTTTTTAGTGTGATGTATGGTATGCTTTCCAATAACAAAAAAAATAACCCAACATCATGTAGTAACGATTTTAGATTAATTAGCTTAATGAGTCTCACATTAAAGCTATTACTAAGAATCATCCAAAATAGAATATACAGAAAATGTGACACTATGGTGGCTAACTCTCAGTTTGGATTTAGAAGCGGTCTAGGGACTCGAGAAGCACTATTCAGTATGAACACCTTATTACAGAATTGTAGAGAACATCAAAAAACGGTCTTCATGTGCTTTATAGATTTTGAGAAGGCCTTTGACCGAGTGCAACACAATAAACTCATACAAGCATTGGTTAAAATAGGCCCTGACGACAAAGACGTAAGGTTAATTAAAAACCTGTATTGGAACCAGGCTGCAGTAGTAAGAACAGAAGATGGTGAAACAAATGCGATTAAAATTAAACGAGGAGTAAGGCAAGGGTGTGTTCTTTCGCCTGTTTAATGTATACTCAGAGCAAATTTTCCAAAACGCACTCTGGGAAGCAACAGAAGGAATGAAAATAAATGGAGAGATTATCAACAACATTCGATATGCCGACGATACTGCTGTGCTGGCTGAAAACATAGAAGACCTACACAATCTCCTGACAAGAATAAATGAGGAATGAGGAAGCAGGATTGAGTATGAATATTAAGAAAACAAAGTTTATGGTCATTAGCAAAGACCATGTTGGCCAAGGTCAACTAATAGTAAACAATACATCAATTGAAAGAGTCACCAAATACAAATACTTAGGTTGTTGGATAAACACAGAGTTAGACCCAGATGATGAAATAAAAGTAAGAATCGAAATAGCAAGAAATGCATTTATAAAATTCAAAAGCATACTATGTAATAAAGGCCTAAATCTATGCATCCGCATAAAATTTGTAGTGTTATGTGTGGTCTATTCTGTGGTGTGGTGTTGAAGCGTGGACCCTAAAGAAAGCTATAATAAGGAAAATCGAAGCATTCGAGATGTGGATCTTTAGAAGAATGTTAAAAATACCGTGGGTTGAAAGAGTAAGCAATGTCGAAGTATTACGTAGAATTGGTAGAGAAAAGAGCTATTAAATAACTGACACTATCAAGCTTATGATAGACTTAAAGAATAGGGCATATAATAGGTATAAACATTCCAAAGCCTTAGCGCACTGGGAATATTACAAATCCATAAGAAATTCTTTGAATTTAGCTATAAAGAAGGAGAAAAAAGCTTATTTTAACTTTGTATCTAAGGGCAATGATGCTAAATCCATATGGAGGGACTTGAAATCATTGGGTGTGAATATTAAAAGCAACAATACCATACCAGAGCATTTAAATAAACCCGACTTAATTAATAATTTTTTCATAAATAGTGTACCAAACGTTAACAGTGATAACCATAATTTGTTAGATTCTTATAAAAACCACAAACGAAATGAACACAATGAAGAATTTAATTTTTGCAGTGTGAATATTGCTGATATAGTGGGAATTATAAACAAGATTAAAAATAAATCTAAAGGAATCGATGGACTTAATATTGATTTAATCAAGCTTTGTTGTCCTACCTTATTACCTTATTTAACCCATTTGATTAATTTCTGTTTAGCGAATAATGTTGTACCAAAATTGTGGAAACAAGCATTAGTTATGCCATTGCCAAAAAAACCAAGCATTCTTGAATTAAAAGACCTGAGACCAATAAGTATTTTACCTGTATTCTCCAAAATTTTAGAAACAGTTAAGTGTTCACAGATCCAATCCTATCTTGATGTATATAAAGTATTACCAGATGTACAATCAGGCTTCCGTCGAGGTTACAGTTGTACGACTGCACTTATGCATATAACTGATGACATAATATCTGCTTATGATCATAACAATATGACAGCTTTAGTACTATTGGACTTCAGTAAAGCATTTGATACCTTGAATCACAATACAATGTCACATATTTTGAAATTGTTAAAAAATGCAAATATTAATTAGAAATACAACAGTGGAATCTATTGTTAGTTAGTAACATTTTGTTTTATAACTTGGCTATCTTTTGTGAGTTGGTAAGATGTAAGAAAACACAGTTTCTTTTAAACGCTTCAAGTAGGTGGTTCTCTTGTAAAGTTTACCTGTAAAATATAATTGCAACGTATGTGTTTAATTAAAACCTCTTTACAAATCTCTCTCATTGATTGTTTTATTAACAATAGAAATATATTGGCTTCAGTTCAAATGCGTGCTCCCTCCTACAAAATTACTTAGAGGATCGTTTTCAAAAAGTAATTTTAGACCGAAATTCTTCAGATTACATGGCTGTGAAAGCAGGGTTTCCACAAGGTTCTATTTTAGGACCACAGCTATTCCTATATACACTTTTAACCTTCAAAAGCATATCAAATCAAGCTCGATGCATATGTTTGCCGATGATACGCAACTCTTGTACTCATTCAATAATGAATTCTTTCGGAAAAGTTTTAATGATATTAATCATGATCTCAAACAAATATTTGAAACATCGACGGAGCACTCTTTAGTTATCAATCTAATGTAATAATAGAAATAAAACCGTTTGCCATTTTCAAAATAAATGATAATGTCATTCCAATTGTTAATGAAGTAAGAAATTTAGGATTAACCCTAGATAATTCGTTTAGATATGTAACTTATATAACCAACTACATAAAAAAAAACTTATTTAAATTTAAAAATTCTTTTCCCTCATAGGCGTTGCTTACCAATTCATGTAAAATCAATGCTTTGGGAAACATTAGTGCTATCACATTTCTCTTACTGTTCTCAGGTATACGGTCAGTCGATTATGCAGGAACTTGCTCGCAGAATACAGCGAGTTCAAAGTTCTTGTCTACGTTTCATTTATGGAATAAGAAAATTTGATAGAATCTCGCACAAATTAAATGATATAAAATGGCTCAATATGCATAACAGACGATTGTTACAGTATGCTACGCTCTGCCATAAAATCATTCTTGAAGAACGACCACCTTACTTGTATAATAAAATAAAATTTCGTACTGATGTCCATTTTTAAAATTTACGTTTCAAAGGTCTCATAACACCACCAATCCATAAGACTGCTCTGTTCCAAAGGGGTTTCTCTTTTCTAGTATCTAGAGGTGAACTCTTGCTCTTTGTTTTAGTTTACAATTATTATTTTCGTGCTACGCTTCCCGGACACATCACCACAGAATCTAGTATTAAGTTAATTTAGACATTATGTTTTGTTTAGTAATTTTCTTTGTGATTTCAAGGTCTTAGTGGCAGAACAAGAACAACCTAAGGGCTGTTTTTGAACTAACACCTTGAGATTTTTCCAATTAATTTTGTTCGTGTTCGATATATCTTCCGTTATGTATATGTTTGGAAGAATAAAGGCCTTTATTATTATTATTATTGTGATTCGGGAGGTATATGATTTTTTATATATTTTTCGAGAAATTCGCGGAACTTGTTGCATTCCAATTTATACCAACGTATATTGGCAGCTAATAGCGCTTGGCACAGATCAAGTGAAAAGATACCGACTTCTGGATTGAAACTACTTTGGTTTAACAAGGTCTAACCACTGTTTCATCTTTTATTGCTGTTCGGTTAACGTACCGCGGTCTTTATGTGCTGATCCAAATGATACTTTTTTAAGCATTTGACCTATTTAGAAATATGAAATTATGTAATATTTCACAGGTATAAACTTTATAAAAACATACCTCCTTCACGCAATTTTGACAATAATTACTTTGCCGTCGGTAGTAAAACACTCACTACCTTCCACTAATCGATGTCACGTGCAACTTAAACCCACTCTTTCTTTAGGCATTTTGATATCTATCTTTAAATGTCTACTTGTTACCACTGTAATAGCGCAACTGCTTTTAAATGCCATAAGCAGTTTCATGCACTTCACTGGAAATTTCCCGTAAACTTGGGAAATTTGCAGAAAATACCAAACAAGGGAAAATGTGAGCTGTGAAAAAAGAACTCACACAAAATTACGGACCAATCAGCTTATCCCCATGTACGTGTAAACTTTTCGCGACCATACTCAACAATAAGATTAAAATTAAGTTAGATCATAACCGTAAATTTACCGTTTGTTTCCAACTCACTCTGAGATAATTCTTCGTTGGTTTTGGTGTCATGCCAGACATCACATGTGGATTCTGTAAAGTTCGATAGTGAAGTCACACTGGTAACATCAGGTTTAACGTCTTCATTCATATCAGGCAAGCTATCCATGTCGATATACACAGGTTCTGCTATAGTAAACAATTCAGAAGTATTAAAATGAAATTGTATGAATATGGGAATATATCTTACCTTTATAACAGAAAAGAGTAATAGAAAAAATTATTAGTGTTAGTCAAATACTTTTTTAACAACGCTTTGGCTTCGGCGGTCTGTCAAAATATTCAGATTGAGTAACTTAAGAAGTGATTATGTCATTTGAACTACTTTCCATCCTTATACACGATGAATCAAAGAATAGTGTACCAACTATTGATGGGAATGCGGTGTCAACTTGGTTAAAACAGTTCACAGATCAAATAAAGTGAAATTAAAACTTTTGTAACTTAAATCTTATCTCAATTTACTTAATATGTAATAATAAGAATCGAGTTGCCTTTCGTTGAAGTATTCGTTATACCTACAGGATTACCATCAACATTTGGCTGGTTAAAAGTCCTGCAGTCCATTCTTCCGGTATTATCTCTTCTTTCCATATCTTGTTTAGTAAACATTGAAGCATTTTAACACTTGTTTCCACTGCCGACTATCCGCTTCTTACCATCCCTCTCTTTTACGTGCATTGTTGACAGATCTCCTTTTCCTGCCATTTATCGTGGTATATAATATAATGCCTTCATATCATTCAATCTTACAGCCTTTTCCCCTTTCTTCAGCAATTCTTCTTGTTGTTGTCTTCGGTCTTTCCTTGCACTCTCTTTTATTTGTTTGTCTTTAATCCAGCACAGTTGTTCTAGTTATTCTTTTCTCTTTTATCTAAATTACATTAGAATTTTTTTAAATTTACTTCTTTTTCGATTAAGCCCCACGTATTGTCTGTCATCCATAATTTTTCATTTCTCTTTCTTGATCCTATTATTTATTCTGCTGTCTTCTTTATACATTTTTTTGTATTTTTCCCACATTTGTTCCATGTTTAGTTCATCCAGATTTGTACCTACCTTCGTCTAGTCTTTGCTTCAATCGTATCTTTCTTTTAATTTACGGGCAACTTCATATTTACAATCCACTTATACTAATAAGGAAATTGGCGGACTGTGTTACACAGAAAGGAAGAAATCATTCAATGGCGATGCTTCCGCTGTACTTTTTGGGATCACCTCCGTCGTCTTAATCTGATTCGATCGGATCCTTAGGCCATTTTATTGACAATCTTCTGATTTCTTGTGGCACTTCTGAGAGTTAGTAGATGTTGGGGGTGTCTCATATCTTGGTAGCTTTTTGTGATATATTTTTGCTAAATTACGTATTTCTTCTGTTATGTAATGGATACGTACGAGTCTGATTAATTATATACCAAGGGACGTCGGCCATAATCCTTAACATTTTGAACTGGAAACTTTGTAGCATTTTGTAGTCGATGGTTGCCAACAGTTGAACACCATACGTCCAAATAGATTTAATTATAGTTTTGTAAAGTAATACTTTATTTTCTAATGAGGGTTGTGAATGTCTTCCAAAGAAACAGTGTAATTGCTTCGCTTTTTCTTTGCTTGGATGTGTGCTCTCCATGTTAATCATTGGTCCAGATGAAGACCCTGGCATTTCACTTTTGTATTTGTGGTAATGGTGTTGTTATTCATATGCACTTCAGGGCACCTTTTGCTTCTGTTGGTGAATGTGACTTGTATCGATTTGTTTTCCTTTACCGTTATCCTCCATTTCTTAAGACATTCGTTTAAGCTGTTTAGGTGCTGCTGCGTGTCTGATGCTTCATATGGGTCTTCGCTTGTTGTTAGTATCATCGTATCGTCTGCGATTGTGGACATTATTGTATTTTCGCTGGTGGGTATGTCGGCTGTTTACAGCAGGTACATAAACGGATTTATAATTTATAATATATTTAATTACTTGTTAAACTTCTCTATGGGAAAAGGCTTTTATTGGGGGCAAGAGCTGGCAGGTGATGTCTAGGAACTCTTTGATTTTGTTATCGTTGGTTCCAGGATATAATTGAGGGGATCTGAAAAGTAGCTGGACCACCGTCTTGTTTTATTATTATTATTTTCTTACTGTTCTGGACCATTGCTTTCCTGCTATCCCTCTTATCTCGTCCACTCATCTCTTTCATGGTCGTCCAACATTTCTCTTGGCAGTTCTTCGTCTCCAGTGCAAAATTATCTTTGTCCATCTGTCCTTATGTGACCGGTGCTGCTTGATTTTTGTCTGGCTACTATTTCTGCTATATCCCTTAGGTACTTCCGTTCTTTCTGGTACCCATTGCTTACGCTTTTTGTCTCAATGTCATTCTTATCATTCTTCTTTTCATTGCTCTTTGCGTTATTTCCAGCTTTATAATGATTTTGTTTGTTAGTGTCATAGTTTCTGTTCCATAAGTTAGCACAAACAGTACACAGGAGTCGAATATTTTTGCCTTTAGGTGGTACGGAAGTATTTTATCTTTAAGAATGAAGAATAGCTTACTGGAGACTGCCCAACTTATTGCTATGCGACCGTTAATTTCGGCATCTTGATATTCTTTGCCCATTTGTATCGTGTAGCCTAGATAAACGTAAGAATCGACTTGCTCTATTTCTGCTCCTTCGATTTCGATGTGTATTGCTTTAATGATTGATGCCTACATAAATTAGAAACTGAGCAGATAAAATTACGTCAAGGGTTATCAATAAACAGCTGCACGCAAGTAACGTCTTTACCGCCCCTGCCTGTATTATCAAGGTACTTGATGATGATGACTTGAAAGAGCGAGATCTATGACGCAGTTTTCGATAGTACTTGATGATGATGATGATTTGAAAAAGCGAGATCTAGGACACGATTTTCCAAGCATCTCTATACACTTAGGTCACATTTGGCCCATTGTACACCCTAACTAAGAATTTTGCCAATCTGGGGTAATTCCAACTTCAGTAGTGATTTTTAACGTGTCACACATCGCAGTGGCACGGGACCTACGGCTTTACTTCTTATCCGACAGAAGGCGCATTTTCAGATTTTTCCTCGCTAGAAAAATCTCGGCGACCTCAGCCAGGTTCGATCCCGCGTCCCTCGGATCTAAAGGCAAACGCGCTAACCACTAGACCACGAGGCCGGCTCGATGGTAATTAGTAAATTCATATACTCGAAACAGCTCTCCATGGAATTGACGATGCATTTTTTTCTCTGGGTCCATCTACCGTTGGTTCGGACGCACTGCGAAATGGCTTATTGCGCTCACTCTGATTAGCTGTCACACTCAGTCAGTGACCTTAATTCCCTGTACCAAAAGAGACAGGGCTATCACTGGGTGTGTCCTGAAATCTTTCGGCTCTACTTGAGGGAGTCCGCATATGCGCTGTCTTTTTCTTGACAGCGCATCGCAGCTGCACAGAATGTGCATTGCCGTTTCTAGTTCGTTATTGCAGAATCTGCATGTAAGGTCTCCGTTAATTTCTTGATCCTCCATAGGTGTACACTTGCAGTCATGTGTCCTGTTAGGAAACCCATGGAGATCCTCAACTGTATCCTACTTAGTGCAAGCAGCTCTGTGGCTCTCTTTGTGCATGGTCTATTACTAAACGCCTGACTATGGTTTAATCCTGGCTTATTGGTCCAGTCAGTTTTATGTTTCTCGCTGATCCACTTGTTTACGTAGCTGTGGATAGCGGTAATAGATACTCACAGGGCAGGTTTCGGACCGGAGTAGGAGTTCATCACCTTTTTTTTGCCTTCGATTCCGCAATGGCCTGAAACCCAGAGCAGTCTCGCTATGTTCTGCACTGCTAGGTCATTAAGTTCTTCCGAACATTCCCAAATCAGTCTAGATGAGACTTTTGAGCTCGCGAAAGCTTTAAGAACCGCCTGGCTGTCTGGTAGAATATAGATACGCCTATTTTGTAAGCCCTACTATTGTATTCTCGCGCGTACTGATGCATCGTAGATACCTTTGCTTTGTATATTGAGGCATATTTGCCAAGTGAAAAGTTAAATTTCATACTTGGCTTTGCCCCATGTATTCTGGCTCCAGCACCATTTCTGTTTTCGAACCGTCCATGTGCCAGATCAAGCTACCAGGCGAAAGGCTCTGGCTGAGTTCTTTCCACTCTGTTCAATTCTGAATTATTCCCTCAAAGAGTGTGGCTACGAGGTGTGTTAGAATCATTTGGTCCGTCCTTATTTCAAATATGGGACCCCCTATAATTCCCAATCAAGCTTGTGTACTCTGTGACTTCGCGTGTCTCATATGTCGAGTTCTGTAATCTGTGTAGTCCTAATCTAGCCTCTCCCCTAATCACAATGTGAAGAGGAAGAAGGTTCAGAAGAGTCGCTATTGCAAGGGTGGACGTTGTTTTAATGACCCCCGTGATGCTTAGGCAGGAAAGCCTTTACATCTTGCCTAGTTTTAATTTGGTGGTTTCCTGCTTGACCCACCAAGGCCACGTATGTAATAGCTGGTCCGACCACCCTGCTTTACATCCAATGCACCATGTTTGCTTTTAAACCCTATGTCGTAGGTCCGTCGGACTACTACTAGGGTAGTTTCCACTTTCCTAGCAAGTTTCTCAATGTACTTATTCCAGGTATGTTTGGAGTCTAAAATAACTCTCAGGTACCTTACCTCCTCCGACAGACTGATTTCTTTGTTGCCAAGATAAGGAGGTATGAGATCCACTGCATTCCTCCTGATTACTACATTCAAGGCCTTTTGCATGCAATCCCTGACTCTTAATAAATCATTCCTCCAATATGAGACGATGCATTTACTGAAAGGTACGACAGCGGTTGTTTTACATTTTTCTGTTGGATTAGCTGTGATATTGAAACATATGTTTATCATATATTGAGCAAACCTACCTATAAAATTTGGTCAAACGTCCTTACGCAGTCAGATACTGTCTCTATAATAACTCATTATCCAAAGTTTTTCTAAGAATTGCGAAAGCAATGCTAAATACTTTTCCAGGCATCAAGTTCAGATATTGCAACGAAGATCTACTAACAACCAAATCAGTTACTTACCTATTCTTGAGTCAATATACATAATCACTACAAATTATTCCTTTTTTGGAAATAATGGTTTTTGTACCTTTTACCGTGGTTAGCAAAGCAGATATATGGTAGTTCCGAATTTGTTCAAATTACTATTTGTGACGGGCCTGTCATTGAATGCTTGCTTGGATGTGGCCAATGGCACAATTTGACATGTCATAGTAACAAAATTGCTATTGTCAAATAATACTTTACTACTTTTATTTAAAAATGTTGTGAACTTAGTGGTAACCACAATGATTAGTTTGCAGTACTTCCTTCATGTAACATTGATTGCCTATGTTCGGGCTGTCCTTATTCATCGCATTGGAAGCGGAATAGTATTGAAAGATCCGACTGAGTTTCCCTTTTTTGCTATGATAAGAATTCAACTTCCTTCTACTCTTTTTCTGTAAGTAATATATCCACCGCACAAATTCGGTAAGTTTTCACTCAGCATACTCTTACAGATCAGGAGCTTCTAGTTGCGGAGGCAGTTTAATACATATGCAATGGATTTTAACAGCAGGACATTGTTTTCCCAACGATGACTCGCGTTTTGATTGGATAGTAACCCATCCATTGGACATGGTGTACATGGGCTCTGTCCGTTACCAGTTACGGAAAAGTTTACAGCAAACACGACGAATCATAAAGATTATCCGTCATCCCCACTACGTAGTTCGTCATGTAAAACAGCCCAAAGGAATATCAACCTATGTACGAAACGACATTGCACTTGTAAAAGTAGACGAACCGTTTGAAATAAGTGAATCTGTCAAAGCAATCCAATTAGCAGCTTCCTTCCGTGGTTGTCAATACGGTGTAGCATTTGGTGTTGGACTCAAAGATATGTTTGACGGAAACTACTTTTCGAATGTTGTAAAATACGCCATAGTACCTATAAAGGCTTATAAAAGCCTAACATATCCTCCTCAAGATCATTCAAACACTACAATCTATGCAGAAAGCAAAATGATAAACTCTTATACGAACAGTGATGCGGGATATTTGCTGAATGGTGATTCAGGAGGGCCACTTATTTGTGCCAGCGATAATCCTCCGAAACAAATTGGAGTGTTGTCACTGTGGACAAACCGTACTTTAGCCGGAACAATAATAAACGTAATAGAAAGGGTCGATCACTACAAGTATTTTATTTCTAAACACGTCCCCAAAGCGTCGTCCGTTGGGAAATCCTACAGGCGTGCAGGTCAAATGAATATAGAAGCAAGTACAGCAAAGGGCATATTATGTAGCTTGTTTGTTGTTTCCTTCTCATTAATTATCTGTGTGTACACTATTTAAAAACAACTTAATTGAATTGTTATTGGTAGACACTTGCACTTTAGATGTCTTTTTCTTGAGTCTTAAACCTTTCTGTTATCCTGTGCGTTTGTTGTAACTTTGAAGTCGAGCTGTTCTTGCATCTCTTCGAAGTTATGCCAGGTAGTCATCCAGTTCCTAATATCGACGCTTCCCAGTCCATATAATAACCTTTTACACTTTACCTTCCTGACTTATTTCTTCATTCCTTATTCTGCGGCAAGGTGTATGGCCTACAATAGTTCTTTATTTAAGGCAGTAGTTAGAAGGGTTACTTGGTAAATGGACTGTTTTACCGTGTCTCAGTGGAATATGTCATTATGAAACAATGGCAGTTTGTATGTAGTTAGATCAGTATGAGTTTGTTCTTTCACATTGTATTCTGTAGACGTCTCACTCTTGCTGCTTTATTCAATTGTAGTTAGATCTGTGGTAACTACTTATTTACGGTTAACAACTATCAGCAAGTCTCACAGATTCAGACCGTTAAATCCAAATAGATTACAATGAAAGTATAGGGGTTGGTTGGTTTTGAATGTACCGGAGATATCTGGACAAATTTTAATAATGATGTGATATATACAAGAAAAAAGGGAAACACTCATAATCGCAACATCTGAATTTATCTAATATTTTCTGGAGATGCCTTAAATGGTACAGGAGTCACGACAGAACATGTAACCTATGTATTGGTAACACGCCAGCTCAATCAACTTCATTACATTATTTTCCTATTATCTTCCTATAATATGTAGGAGTTTATTTATTCAGCAGTGTTAAATATGTATGGAAAATATAGACTATCGTAGCTAGAATAATGGTTGGTCATGTTGTAACTTAGTGCCAAGGCTAAAACATTATAATTAAAACTATTTATCACATTAGTGATTACGCTATTACGTCACATAATGAGTGGTACCGGTTGCATGGCGAAGTACTGCGAACGCTAGTCAAACGATAGCTGTCCGCGCTGGTCAGTTCTCTGATGGGTGGACAAATATAGTGGCGTATGCAACCGAAGGTCACTCGTGCATGGCTATGAAAACATGTCCAGTGCACTTTTTCATAGCGCCAGCCGCATAGTTACAATACTATTGACTGAAAACAGGGTATGAACATAATTTAGAAAAAAAAAGTATAAACGAAAAAGCGGAGTATGGGTGAAAAGATGGATTGCTTGCAGGCAAAATTTTAATTCAATTATTTCTATATGTATATCAGCTCTGCGGGACAGAGAAATGGTGACGAATGGGGGACCCCAGAAGCTGTTAGAATGAAAGAAATGCGAATAACAGGAAGAACGCCAGAAAAATGGCTAAGAATTAGGTGGAAAGGAAAAGAGAGAAAAATAATAAAGAAGAAATGGCGAAGGGGGTCTGGCAGAAGGGCGTAAAAGAGGAAAAACTCGCAAATGAAGGTAATTCGCGGAAAAACCGCGTGTTTGCAATATTACTAAAATTCACCAAACGCCAGGTAATAAAGATACTGACGTTGGGCGTGTGTCATTAAAAACTGAAATATATCCATCTATCTTTCGTATAGTTATAATTAGCCGGCCGTTTTTGGCGCCGCCTCGACAACAGTCGGAGCGTCGGTAATTTTGTACCTTTGAAAATTCCAATTTCATGCTTTGGACAGGGATGTTCGTGAACGGGTAACCAAATTCGGCCGGTTCCACAATATTTCGCACCCCGATGGGTGCAGCGTACCTGCATAAGTGGATCGAGCCCGTTGCCTTAGCAGCAGATTGGCAAATTACCGACTGCTACCCTGCAGAAATGGGTTTTTTGAAATTGTGTCTATCCGAAAATTTCGGGTTTGGGTCGCACCTACCCTGTAACGCGTCAACTGCAGCCTGGAGCGTTCCCCATACCCCCCTACGGACCGAGCTATTGCCAAAAGAAGAATAAAGTTTTGGTACGCTGTCGGCCATCCGGAAACCCTGACAGCCACTATACAGCCTTCCCAATTATCAACTAATGAAATAAAATAGATCAAGGAAGCTGAAGGATGTATTAGATAAAGCAATTTTGTAAACAAGTTCTAAACTTGACATCTCAAAATATTTTAAAATCTTAAATAGTTCAGCAAATTTTTCGGGCAATAAAAATGAAATTTTTGCAGTACATCTCATACTTATTCTGTCTAACTTATCCCTTCTGTTCCACCTCGCATGTGATACGTATCGGAGAAGGTGCAGTTGTAGAGAGTGCAACAACATTTCCTTTCTTCGCTCAATTGGCTGTTCCTGATTATCCTACCGCGTAAGTAAAACTCACTCAACTCTCAACAAAAAGAGACCATAGAATTTTTAAAGATCAGTTATTGCTCAATGTGGAGGCGCTCTACTCAACCCATGGTGGATAATAACAGCAGGCCATTGCTTTCCGTCGAAAACCAAGGAAATCAAATGGTTAATAGATCTAAAGAAAAATATCGTTTTCATGGGTAGCATCTTAGCATATGACAACCCACACTGCGATGCAGTTGCGAAACCCGTAGTACATATCCTGCATCATCCTAAGTACTTGCGTAAGTTCCGGATTGTAGGCGGTAGGCTTCAGGAGTATTTATGGAATGATCTGGCAATTGCAAGAGTGAAAACGCCGTTTAAAATAACTCCTATGATACAACCAATCCAGATCTCCTTTAAATTTAAAAATTACCATTCCGGTATCTTGATTGGATCAGGATTCACTGAAGTAAATGTCTTAGAAAGCAATGCCAAGGTGGTAGGCTATGCCCTGATGCCGATTAAAAAATACAATCAACTGAAAGTTCCATTAAATCATAAGACCAACACCACATTCTATTTAGAAGGAATAATAGCTGACGAAGGTGAAAACAGTACAGGGTATGGGCTTTATGGTGACGATGGTGGACCTTTCGTCACTAACGTTACTGGTAATAAAAAGCCAACTCTTTTGGGCATATTGTCAGTGATAGAGTATAGTGTTTGGATAGGAAGAGCTGTACATGCAGTAGAAAGAGTTGATTTAGCAAAACATTTTCTCTTGAAACATATACCAGGTATCAAGCATAGCAGTAGATCTGAATTGCAACGTTTAGAGAGCCAAACGATCCACACTGCATCGAACAGTACCACTAAAAAGATCACATCACTTTGCTTCATTTTCCTCTACATGTATATTTTACATATATTGTTTTAAAAACGTCGTAGGTACCTTTAATAAAAATATGATCTAAATATTTGCTTCTTTAGGGAATTTGAAATAATGTTTAGTTATGGGAAAAAATAGCGCTCTATCTGAATTCCTACAATTTATTGTAAGCTACCAGGTCTAATTATCTGACAAGAACTCGCAATGTAAGTTACTTAACGAAAGAAGAAAATTAGACTGCATTACTTCAAACCTAATCTACACCGTATAAAAAAAACCCAAACAAAACAGGATTCTTAGTTAAAATGTGATCATATTAGTAAATACGATTAATATGAAACAACTTTCTTAGACAAACTTGAACAAGTTCTGGTTTAAAATGTTATATATATATATATATATATATATATATATATGAAATCTATATGGTCTAAATATGAAAAGCTACAGGTTTTTGCAACTGATAACTGTTTAGAAACGTTTTTTGTGCTACATACTGTTTAATAATTGAAACTGTTTGGAATAACTACAGCATTATACTTTATGTATTCCAAAGTAAAGTTCTATAGTGCGTTTCAGAGTCGCCGTTCAGCATGGAGAATATAGGGCAATGGTTTTCTTATGGGACAAAAATGACACTGTTGCCAGTATTCGTAATCTCTTAACAATAGTACATCGGGTTTATTTTGTTGAAATGAGGTAGGTGTTCAGAAGTTCTCAAATAAAATTAATATAAAATAAATATTATCCAACCAAGATAATAATGTTAAGTTCTTAATTTGTTTTGTTATATACAATGAGGAATTTCTCTTTGTAAACTAATGTGAAAAATAAGTGGACGCGACTGCCTCCCTGGACTTTCCCATACTGGAAACTGTTCATATCATCTTTATTCAACAGTAGAGTTATTTTCCTCAAAACGGTTGTTCAAGTGCTATCCTAAAACCTTGCCTCGTAACGAA
>JABXWE010009093.1:0-55712 GCA_014611495.1 Limonius californicus | reverse complement strand
CATTATTATTAAAAATTATGTTTATATTTTGTTCTTTTTCTTTAAAATTTTATTCAATTGCTACCTTTTAGTAGTTAAACGTTTCTGCCAACTTGGCAAAAAATTCCTACCCCTTCTTGGTGTTGCGATTTCCGTGTCGCCGAGTATATTTGAGCAAATGTCGACTACGTCTTGGCTTCAATCCCCCAAGCATCGCCAATATAGCTGATAAAAATCTAGCGCTGCAACCTGCTACACACAATTCTCTGGTGTACCTTTGGCAACCACAAGTTCTAAATGCTAAAACTAGACGAGATATGGATACTTGCTTGAAGTTTCGACACTTTAGCTGGTGCTGATACCAGCATCCTAAAGTATCACCGGAAATAAAATTATCGACGGCAGTTTCAAGAGTAGGGAAAGTATTGAGTGTGGTAGCTCAGTTGGTAGAGCGCTCGCTTTCTGGGTAAAACGTCGATTCTGGCTTGGGTTCGAAACCTAACCATTACTATGCAGTTTTATAAAATCTTGTCTGCAACCCACCACACACAATTTCCCAATTCGGCTTGCAACCGTGAGATCTTAATGCTAAAAACGGTCGTTCAGATTCGACCGTAAACTGTAGGTCCCCCATGCTTCTACTTTACCGCTGAGGATAACACGTGGCAGAGAAGAGGCCGATGCTGATGCTGGCGTGGTTGCAGTCACTACCCTTCCTCTGAGTACCTGATAGTTATTGGGGTTGTGGTAGGTTCTAGTACGTCACAGGTTCATTGTTATACAATCAGTTTTGAGATGGGTGAAACCAATAGAAGGAATCAAACGAAATGTGACATCCGACAATTGGCTCTTGAAGCAAACCCTTGGAAAATTTTCAATTTTTATTTAGTTGCGAGTTGTCGACGCCTGGTCTAGAACATCAAGTGTCAATAACGCATTGCTTGGAAATTCGAAATATTAGTCCTTTTGTTGGTTAAAATTATATACAATAAGTGAAGCATTTATTAGAAATATAAAGAACCATAAAAGTTCACAGTGGTTGCCAAATTTACTGTGTTATATATGAATTTATTACCAGTTTCCAGTAGTTCGTAATGATAGATTATTTAGCTTCGTATATATTACGATTATTGTTGTTTGACATCAACTTCTTTCAACTATTTCTTACTTATTCTACTTTAATACCAATTCCATACCATGCATTCTAACAAAAACAGTTGTTTGTCTCTTCTAAGTGGTTTTCTAATACGGCTAGGTTAATTCTTTAAAAGTCTCACTAGGAAAATTTGGAAACGCAATAGTTCATCTTCTACTTTTCAGATTAAACATGAAACATTAGGCCACCTGTGCTTCTACCTCGGCGCTGAGGAGAAACACGTGCTCAACAAATGTGGGTGCCCAGACAATGATGTAACTGCAACCTTTGGATATGTACACGCGGAATTTTTAACACCGTTCCACATATTCTTTTACTCCACAACTTATCAACATTACGTGCTGAAAAAAAGTAATAATTTTGCACATATGCTTTCTACACTAGTAGAATTTCGCAGTTTTCGCTCGAAATTACCTGGAAATAGTCGAAAGCAACAACTGCGACAAAACGGAACATTAATATAAATTCAATTTTTATACATTCTGAGTTTATTTCCAACTGCGAGTAATTCACAAGATAACTCAAACATTTTCATTCCATTTATGGTGTGCTAATGCAGAAATGTATGTACTCGGTACACGTACGTGTTGGATAACAATAACTAAGAAAGATTGTTACTGCTCGCGAACGCGAAGATATTTATTCAAATTAAACCTTGTTGCTATTGCAGTATATCAAGTAAATTGTATTCTATTGGTCATCTTGATTCACTTCTGTCTCGAATATTTACTTCCTCATAGAGAATAGTTGTAACATACAAATTAAACTGGTTATTCTTTGAAGCGAGGTATTTTACTTTCTGTAACAAGCCGGTATTTTTCTTTCCGATTAGATTTTCCGTTCTGTTGTGATTTCGTTTTCTACATTTGTTCATCGACGAATTGATAAATTAAAAACACTACATGGCCTGTTGGATCTGGAAGCTACTTCTACAATTCATTCTAGAAATAGTTATTAATATTTGAAACAAATGCCGATAGGCTTCTAATATCTTAAGTGATTCAGTACAGTAGACACAAAATACCATCCAATATGTCATTTTTTAGTTACGTAATTAATTAAAAACTTACGGTTTAATTCTTAGATATATTTAGGTTCATCGTAACGCAATTCATTGCGGTCAACAACCCAATCATCCATTTACGAAGAAGAAAAAAACTTACATACGGTGTATATCGCCTTCGCCCACTTTTACCAAAAAATATAAGTACTTGTCACTTCCAAGGTAATCATTGAATTTATACTTTACTCTACCTTTTACGATGTGAACTTGTGACATCATTGCTTGTTGTTTGTCTTGTGCGTTGCACATACGAGAAAAAAGATTTTCTAGCGCCCTGCTTGTTAGGGAAATGTTACGTTACACAGCAATTATTTGCTAGTTACAAAAGCAAACCAAATATGTACAAGAATAATAAACATACATCGTACATAGTGTGAACTATAAGATTACAATAGAATTATAGGTTATGTTATATTCCAAATTGAAATCGTACACAGTATTTTTATCAGCAAGCAGTTCTTAATTATTGTTCTTCAACACGTACCCACATGTAACGAATACATACATTTCTTAATCTCACCATAAATACGAGGGCAGCCTTTTAAGTTTTTACAAACGACCACTAGGAGGCGCTATTGAGATGTGTTATTACTATTTTCGTAAAATGTGTTATTATGAAAACAGTGGTAGCTTAGAAATTGACCGAGTAGTTTGTTTACAGCGAGTGTTTAAAAAAAGCAATTTTGTGAAACCATGAAAATATCATGTGAAAGTTTGCGTTTGATGATTATTTACGATTATAGTAAAGGCCTAACTCAACAACAATGCATAGAATCGCTTTGTTCAACATTTGGTAATGAAGCACCATCAGAAAAGACTTATTTACAATTGGTTTGCAAAATTTCGTCGTGGTTGTGCGTCCGTCAGTGATAGATTTCGTGAAGGTCGACCAAAATCGGTTGTTATTCCAAAAAACATAGATGCTGTGCGCAACATGATTGAAGAAGATCGGCATGTGACTTACAGCGAGGGAGAGGCATCCTTAGGCATATCGAAGACTGCAGTACATTCAATATTGCATGAACATTTAGCTGTGAAAAAGATCTGTTCCCGATGGATTCCGCATAATTTGACCGAAGTTCAAAAAAAGGCTCATGTTAATTGGTGTAAGGAAATGCTCCAAAAATTCGACCGAGGAACTACAAAATCCGTATACAACATCGTAACAGATGACGAAACTTGGATATATTCGTATGAACCGGAAACTAAGCAATAATCCACTGTTTGGGTGTTCCAAGATGAACTGAATCCCACAAAAGTTGTTCGTTCACGAAGCACTTCCAAGAAAATGAGATCGCTAGTTTCTTCGGTTATACTGGACATGTCGCAAAGATTCCGTTATAGGATCGAAGAACACTTAACGCTGAATGGTATACAACAATTTGTTTGCCAGAAGTCACCAAAGAAATCAGGAAAAACCACCGAAAACGTCGCATCATTCTTCATCATGATAACGCCAGCTGTCACACAGCACGTCAAACAACTGATTATTTGAAGGAGAAAAACATCGAATTAATGTCTCATTGCCCCTATTCAGCAGATTTATCACCTAACGACTTTTGTGTTCCCGAATGTCAAACAACAAATGCGTAGACAGCGATTTTCATCACCTCAAGAAGCTGTTGAAACCTTCAAAAAGAATGTTTTTGAGATACCAACTTCAGAGTGGAAAAAATGTATTAAGAATTGATTCAAACGCATGCAAAAGTGTATAAATCTTAATGGCGAATATTTTGAGGCTGTCCTTGTAGTACAAAAATGTTTCGAGTTAACTTGTGAATAACTAGCAGTTAGAAATACATTCAGAATGCAAAAAACTGAATTTATATTAATGTTCCGCTTTGCCGTAGTTGGTGTTTTCGACTATTTCTAGCGAAATGCTATTACTATAGAAAGTAAATACGAAAAATATACATCACATAAAAAAATTAATGGTATTTACAATAGTATGCCATGGGGTATTACTATCTTACACCACATAATTTCGGTATGTTTTTGGTAACAGAATATGTAAAGTGGTGTTAAAAACCCCGCGTCGGTATATATATATATCCATATTATTTTGTATATCAGAAGTTTTGCGAAGAATCATTTTCACTTTTTCCAGAAGAACAATGATCCTTACCGTAGAGCGTAACTGATTAAGTGGATGATAACCAATAAAATCAACTGGATAAACAGGCCAACGCAGTCCTCAGACCTACACAAATAGAAAACTTACGGCAAGCAAAGGATAGTTTCGATGTATTTCGAAATAAGACCTAGGAAAACTGGTATATTCCATGAAAAGGTTATTAAGATTAAAGGCTGGCCAAAGTTTCAATGATGTGTAACAATGTTGACAGTTTTTGTTTCAATTTACACTGCATAATTTTTAATATTTTTATTATGCGGATATCGTTATTAAACAACATTTATGCTGCTTTTTATACTGTTGTAATTAAGTACCTATTTGATAGATACTGAATGATTGGAATATATTTGAAAAAAGTGCGATTAAACTTCAATTTTTAAAGTAATGGAGGACTTTTTAACACCGCTGTAAAACCGTTTCCGCACTACAAATATGTTGCAGTATGTCTACGGTAAACAATACTTTACGCCATCAATATTATACGATGTACTCGTAAACGTCTAACGACAGTGCGTAGGATTTCCTGTTCAAAATACATTAGAGCAACCCACAATATAAGGTCGACATGTGAATGAGCTTGCAGTATTCAACCAATCACTTTCTCTTTTTTTAGAAATAAATACGTGTTCCAACACCTTATGGAAATGTAAGTATAGCACGATATCAATGAAACACATAATTATATTCTAAGGTATGTATAAAACAATTTCAAATACTTCCACAACTGTCTATTTTTAAAGAAAAACTCTTAGGAAATTTAAGAGACTCACAAGATAAAGACGAAGCTTAGCAACATCCATCAAGTGCAGAATTCTAAGCTTCGTAACATCCATCAAGTGCAAATTTCTGATTAAAGAAATTTCTTAGCTTAACCCCGCCTTAACCTCGCGGTTTCAATAAAACGAACATGACGTGCTTAAATATGGAAACTTCAAAGTCAGTCTTCTACCTATACACGATCGGTAATATCCCTAAGTCATCTTCTAATCAGTGCTATTAGTTTATTAACCTTACAACATTTATTGTATCCATAAAAGTAGATAAGTGATTAGTTAGTGCTTTACATAGAAATTCAGTCCGGTTTTGCCCAGGCTAGACAAAGCCAATCGCCATCAGTGGAAAATAATTGATTTATAATTTAAACTGATTCAACTGAAACAAATTTTTTGCAGAAATAATGTATTTGAATCCTTTCTTGGAAAGACTTGAAACTACAAAAGCGCTGCAGCAATGCTTGTAACGTAGAAACGGAAGATGTTTTCTGTACAACAGAACAGCAAATTTTTTAATCATCAATTATTCAATACATATGTTTTAGTGAAATAGAGTTTTCTCAATAATATTCACGATATGGTGCTAAAGGAGACTTTAAATATAAATAACACAAATGTAAAGAGATGTAGCACTATAGCAAGACATTCCACTACTCCAAGCTACGTTACAGGTTTACGGCAGTTATCACCCTATTATCCTTGGAAAAAGCACTCGTGCTGCGCACTTGTGTTGTTTCCAACCAAGTGTAATATATACCAGTAGTAAATTCTGTACTGTGTGAACGTGCGTTATTCAGAAAACGGTCAGAACGAAATTGAGGAAAATATAGATAGTATTCTTTAAAAACAAAAGAACAAATAGCAGCTACCTCAACCTCAACCTAGTGGAAATTTCTGAAGAAATGTTAGTACCTGTAAAAACAGTTTTTCCTATCGTTATAAAACGAAAAATAGTCGCCTATACATTCAAAAACGTGCCTGCAAAACGTAAGAAGGTTGCATAAATACCACAACTAAGCTATGTTAGATTGAAAACACAATATAAGTGTTGTTTTAAAAACTCCAAAGAACACACATTAGATTAGGGTATTAAGTTTATAAACTAATTTTAGGTTTTATCATTGTCACAAATGCATATTTTAATGTTAAAATAAATCGTTTGGTATGTTCAGTGCATTTTATTTTTATGTATTATCGACCGCTCTTCTATAGTATTTCTAATTTAGATTATTTTTGCTATTTTGTAGATGCAAGAATATCAAAATCCCACGCAGATTGGTCTGCTAAATCGGGGGTTTTCAACCTGTTGCACTAGACGCAGTGCCAAATGGTATAAACATGTAAGTTTTTACAAAACTATTCTGTTTAAATAAACAATATATTCGATTCAACATTTAAGTTTGACGTTTCATTTCTCAAGAGTGTTCTCATCATTTCTTAAATCCCGAGAGGCATCAGTTGATAAAAATTGCGTACGATTTGAGGGTCCCACGTGCATTTTCAATAAAAAAAATGTTTTTAAATTTTGATAAATATGGAAAGCTGAATACAGATTAGCGTGTGAATGTAAAGCTAGGTTTTCGGCCGTTCTCGTCTTTAAAAATATACAACACCGAATCGTCGATATAACAAAAATAATAATAAAGAAGCAAGTTCAGCCTCGCACTATAATGTTCTTTTCGTCTTTTTATTTAAAACATTTTCCTTAATTACATTAACAATGTTATAATACATAAAATTAAAAATATTGAATTGGAACAACATCTTTGTGATAATGCGTCAAGCTTTCGGAGATTTTTAAGCGTACAAAAATTAAAAAGGTCATAACCGCAGATCTATGATATTTATTAAGCATCTGCCAAAAAAACGTATATGAGGAACATAACGTCTCACATTCTGATTTATGTATTCAGAAACAAGTACGTTGTACACAAATTAGATTCCTTAACGTCAAAACGAGGTTATTGGTAATTTCATCAAGGTTTATTAGTTTTCTGTTATTCTCTACTGCTAGATGATACACTAGATACGCTTACCAGTAATACTTACTATATACATAATGTGTATCACGTCGATATACAAATAAATTAATAGAAAACTAATAAAACCTGCTGAAATTATTAATAAAACGAAGCAAGGCAAGAAAACACTAACAAATCTATAAATTTAGTTTGACAACTCACAAGAAATTGTATTAGCGGTTAGAAACTATCTGGTTTGATTTGTGTTCCAGGGCTAAACCTTACTCAAAATATTTGAGTTATAAACATGTTTAGATTGGCTATTGGAATGTTTGTAGGTTTTATTTATATTACAGTTTTTGCAATATGTGCAAATACAACTGTAGCTTATAATCTACTATACAGGGTGTCAATTTGAAAACGTACAATGTGTTACATCTCTGGCAGTAAAATAGGTATTGAACTTATCTACAACTTGGAGAGGGAATCATCATTACTCATAAGATAACCTCTTCCCCATTCAACCCCTTAGGCTCCATGTACCCCAACGAAAGCATTTCAAATGGTAACACACACCTTGTGATACCTCATTGAAAAGCTGTTACAAAATGCTATTCGATAGTAGCATACATTTTTTTACCCGATTCTATTCAGAAAAAAAAGGAATAAAACATCTAGATTCAATTATTTTAATTAACTTTTAAAATATTTGATTAAATGATCAAAATAATTTCGTTAATTCTCTGGGCAATAGTAAGCCTACTTTCAAATTCTTCTCGAACATTTTGGAAGGTCTGTCGCAGAATAGATCGACATTCCTGAACTATTTCTTGTCGCAGTTGTGCAATGGACTGAGGCTGAGTTTTGTAGACAACAGGTTTTAATAAACCCCTTTAAAAGAAACTCTAATGGGATTAAATCTGGAGACCTTTAAGGCTATTCCATATTTCCAAATCAAATCTGGTAAAAGCAATGTTTTCTACTATTAAGTAGCATATTTTTGTAAGAGCTTTTCAATGACATATCCCTAAGTGGGTGTTAGCATGTGAATTTTTTTTTTATTGTGGTAGCCAGAGGCTACGGGGTTGAATGGGGAAGGTTGCCTTATGAGTCATGATGATCCACCCTCCCATGTTGTAGATGCGATTTCTAGAAATTAGCAATACCTATTGTACTTCCAGAGATATAACACATTGTAGGTTTTTAAATTGACACCGTGTAGGTAATTATGAAACAATTCTTTATCGAATTTAGTAGTAGAAGCACCAAATATGATTGAGTTACAGAACGCTGTACAAATTAAAGATTAAATATGTTTCGTAAATGTTTTAGCTGAGCTTTTCCACATTTGACTTTTGGTTAGATTTGTATACGTAAAACTTTAATAGCAATATATTAAATTTACGGGGTGTAATCAACAAAAATGGTTCATTAAAATCAGTAAAACATTAATAATAAATTTAATTACTGGTGTAGTAATATTCAATTGTATTACTTTTTGACTATCCTCTTTAGTTTCAGAGTACGGCACGGTCTATCAAAACATATACACAAAATATCCTCTACTATTACCAGCAACCTTAAAAAAATAAATAACTCAAAAAAGGAAGTAAGAATATCTTTCTATTTCTAATAGTGCCTTACTCAAATTATTGTACGCTTGATTTTTATAAGTGTATACATAATAGCTAGTCCATTAACATTTAGTGAATTACATATTTAGTAATTTTGTATCTTCAAACCGATGCAATAAAGGATTAACGGTTTCCGTGTTGTGTGATATAAAGATATATGTATTTAAATTGGATTTATTCGAAGTATGTAGGTACTATTTCAGTATTTCTACAAGGAGATCTTGCAGGTGGCTGGAAATGAACGCGTTCTGTACTGAAACAAGTTCAATTTCAGACACGTGTTTTCTCATCTTCGCATTCTAGTTATCCTATCCTCTTTCGAAGTACGAAAAAAAGAAGAATAAAACTGTATTTTATAGAGTCATAAATGCACACGCCCTAAGTCTACTATAGTGGAATAATAGTTCAGGATCGCCCACAGACTTTTATAACACTTGACATATTAAAAACGTCGGCTTGTCTATCCTTGTTGGATGTATAGTAGCAAGATTAGGACGGCGTGAAACGCAGAGCAAAATCGTGTGCCAAAACATAATTACCTTTGCATAATACAGCAATAAGTAGACTATGACCCTCATCATACGGTGTCGCTGTTCTTTCGAAGGTTACCATTCTGGCCAAATTTGAAGTTATTGCTCCGGGAAAAATACCTTAGCCAAAAAAAAACGATTAGCGTATAATATCCAAACAAAGGTTACTGGCGGATAGAATATACCATCAGTATCAAAAGGAAGTTTTAAATCTATGTTGCCCAGCAAATTAGGGATAAGTAAATTGTAAATATGTATAATCATTCCTACAAATAAATAGATAATAGATGGAGAAGGTACCATAAATTGGAACAAGAAATTCGTAAGGAAGATATCACTGCTCTGGTTTTATGCAAATTCTAAACAGCGGAAACATATTTTACCTACATCTGCTTGTACTACACGTTAATTTAGTTATAATTTTACACTATATAGGCATGCTGTATGCCGTGAATCACTAATGATTTCGCACTCTACTAAAATTCGGAAAGTTTATAAAAATATAAAAGAGCCGAAACTGGTTACTACGTGAAATAATATGGAATAATAATAAGCTTAAAGTTACACGCTTCCAGTCTCTAAAATTGCTTCCAAAATCAAAGTTATGCAAAATAAATGGTAAATCAGACAAGATTGAATACATATACAGCGACCAAGACTGTGACAAAACAATGACATGACAACAAATTATTGCAAAAACTAATGACAGATTTACTGTACTATCTACCACCTTATTACTCATTACATGAAAACATTATAATTAACTTTAAACAGATCGAGACGATTTGAGTTTGTTTTACTTTACATCAACTTGACATCAGCCACATATTTCACAATAAATATCATATAGTTTCACCTAGTTTTAAAGCAATTGCTTAAAACACTTTCTATTGCGACCAAATAATTAAAGATGTTTTCAATTATTTTTTCAATTTGTCGCTAAAATGGGAACGAATAGAGAAAAATTCCACTAGTACCGATTAAATTTTAATAATTGCATACAATCTCAACTAAATGGAAGAGATTTAATGAAAATTTATAGGCGCTTAAATAAGTTACATTTAAATAACCGATCTTACATTATTTATAATTCGAACACTGTTAAAATGATTTAGGTGGAAATATTTTCCACGGTATTTAAGACGCTCATAAGTGACTTTTAAGAGCATGGTATATTACAGAGAATACTTATATTGACGCAGTCTTCATATACAACCGCAAGTCATTTATTATTTATTAATAAAACGAACGACGACACCACCAAAGCCGCATAATATTTTCAATGTTTGTTAAAAAATATGAAATATATTTTAAATATGTTAAACTGTTTGCTTTAAACGAGTATATTCGAGAAATAAAGTTACATAATATCTCTATACATATAATTCGAGACAAATAATAAAAAGTCTCTAGTCACTTATATGAATGTAAAGTTAAATATATTATGGTTTCAGCTGGCAATTTTTTTTCGCAAAAATATAAATGTAAAGGGTTACCAATTCTAGTTTTGAATCTCAAATATTTTGGACATTACTTATACCAAATCGCTATTTTACTTGAAAGTAATACCTCCCAAAATTATTAGTTCGAACCTAATAGTTATTCTAGGGACCTCGATGGGGCAGTGCTAACAAGCGCTGTCAGTCGAGGTCACAGTTTAATGCGGCTCAATTGGCCACGGGGTCAAACCCCGGCTGACGCGATGGTATTTCACTTAGTTAAGTTTAGGGTGCATGTTGCACGAATGGTTAGTATGTAAGGGACGCCCGCACCCCCAGAAGTACTGCGAAAACGGTTCAGGGGGGGGGGGTGTAGTGTGGACGTTAACAAAATAGTTATTCTGATCTGTTAAGTCGCTATTGTTTTATGTCATCTTATCCATATTTGGCCCACAATGAACAATTTTTAATCAATATTACCTATCCTACAATTTTTAAGATTAAAAAGACACATCATTGAGAGTTCCGATTTATTTCCATATACATACTTGATTTATCAATGTGACGACTATGTTATCGTAAAAAAAAAACAACATTGGAAAAGTTGCAAGACGTATTTGAATGTAAATGAACTACAGTATTCGCATCTAAAAATTAGTAATTTTATAATCAAATGCTAATTATTCTGTATATACACTACTATAAAATGTTGCACTTATGCTCAATATGACACACTCAAGAAACGTGTCCTAATCATTCAAGTCGTTATTTTGAAATGGTTAAGAATATTAACTTACATTCTGGAAATTTTCAGCACATATTCGAGACTGTTAGGAAATATCAAGACATTAATAGCACATATTGGAAATTATAAGCACATATTTGAAACTACTAGTAAATTTCAGACATGCGTGACACATCCTGGAACCTTTAACCACATATTCGAGACTGTTAGCAAATATCAAATACTCGTGGCATGTACTGGCAACTGTTAGCAGATATTCGAAACTGCGTTCACATCTAGAAAACTCTCTGAAAATAGTAGAAAATCGTAACACATATTCGAATTTTTTAAAATATACTATAAATTATTACTACATATTGCAAAACTTTCAGAATAAGCTGGAAATTGTTGGCACATATTGGAAATTTTCAGCACATATTCAAAACTGTTAGCCAATATCAGATATTCATGGCACATACTGCAGACGGTTAGCACATATTGGAAATTTTCAACACATATTCGAAACTGTTTGCAAATATCGGATAGTCGTGATACGGACTGGAAAACTGTTAGCAAATATCAGACATTCGTGGCACGTTCTGCAAACTGTTAGCACATATTCGAAATTTTAAGGAATATATTCAAAACGGCGTTCACGTATGAAACACTCGCAAAATACTGGAAAATCGTAATACATATTGGAAACTTAACTTAAGAAGTACTCACAATTTTGAAATTTGTATTGTTTGCTACCTTCAAATAATGCACCACATATTATTAACGACTGAATATTTGCAATATAGACTACAATTTTCAAATGAAATGATATTTATTTAACGAAATATGTGCAAAACATTACAAATCCAATAGAAATAAACGCAATTTACAACATGTGTAGTACAATTAGTATTTAATCAGGCGATAGTCTTCTTCTTCTTCCTTTGACTAGGGATGTCTCCCTGTTTGTCTGGCGTGTTATTCCGCCGACGAAGAGATCCAGCTTTCTATCCATCTTCTCGGTGGTCGTCCTGAGGGTCTTCTCCCAGTTGGTATATTTGTTTTGCATATATTTGCTAATCTCTCTGCTCCCATTCGTTCCATTCCTTCTTCCTAACCTTCATCCATTTCACTACGTCTTCCACCTTACATGTTCTTCTTACATCTATGCTTCTCTGTCTATCTCGCAGTGTTACGCCTAATATTGATCTTAAAACTCGCATTTCTGTTGTCCTCATTTTTTGTTTTGTTGCTTTGGTCTCTGCAAGCGTTTCGTAAGCACAGGTTAAAATTGGAAGGACCATTGCTTTATATACTTGCACTTTGCTTTCTACACGCATGTATTTGTTATGCCAAATTGTGTTATTCAGGGAGCTTGCTATTTGCGCTGCCTTCGTCGCTTGTTTCCTTGCCTCATTTATTAAATTTCTAGTACTTGACACTTCAATTCCTAGATAGTCGACAGTCATCACCTGCTCTATTATTGTTCCTTCGTGTTCTAGCTTACACCTTATAGGTTCTTTAGATATAACCATTGCTTTAGTTTTTGCTTTCGATATCTCCATGTTATACAGTTTTTCAGTTTGACTGAGCTTGTGTAGTAGTCTTTGCAGATTGTCTTAATTGTTGGCTATTAGTACAGCGTCATCTGCATAACACAGTATATTGATGTTTTTATTTCCCATTCTGTAGCCTTCGCTATTCTTCAGTGCTTCTATGAACTTGTTCATAATCAGATTGAAAAGAAAGGGACTGAGAGAATCTCCTTGTCGTACGCCTGTTTTTATATGTATGGATTGTGTGACCCCTTCTGTAGTAATTATCTTTGTCGTGTTGTCCGAGTTTATCATTTATCACATTTGTTATTTGTGATGATACGCTTTCTTCATTTAAAATATTCAGAATGTCCGTTTTTCTAACCCTGTCGGAAGCTTTTGTGAAGTCTACCAAGCAAAGTACACAGGTTTATTATATTCAATGGATTTTTCAACGAGTTGTCTTAGGATGAATATTGTATCCAGGATACTTCTGTTCTTTCGAAATCCTTGTTCTTCTGCTATAGGTATTTTACCTTTTAGGTAGTTGTGCAAGATGGATATGAATAATTTTAGTGATGAATTTATAAGTGTGATACCGCGAAAATTGCCAGGATTTCTTCTGCCCCCTTCTTGAACATTGGCACAGTGAGACTATCTTTCCACTCTATGGGTACTTTACCTTCAAGCAGTATTTTAACAATTTGTGGATACAGGCATTTAAGGTATCTCCGCCATATTTAAGTAGTTCATTATAAATCTCATCCGGGCCTGGATATTTTTGGTTTTTCAGTTTAACTATTGATTTTTTAATTTCATCTTCTGTGATGTTTATGACTTCGTCGTTTAAGTTATTGTTAAATACCTCATCTTCTGTATGTTCTTGGTACAATGTTTTGGAGTATTAGACCCATTGTTCTTTTTCGATATTATTGATTCGCAGCCATTCGTTTATTTCTTTCTTCTGGTTTTGTAGCATCCTCCATATTTTTCTCTGTGAGCCGTATAGGTATCCTTCGTGTATTTTTCCCAGTAGTTTCAATTTATCCTTTTTACTTGCTGGTTAACTCTGTTTCTTGGGTCTACAGAGATAACACGTTCTTCTGGCGTATTATTTCTTTTATATCTAAGAAATGCTTCCTTTTTCTCTTCTGATAGCTCCTTAACTTTGTCGTCAAACCATGGTGTTCTAGTTTTAATTTTATTTTTATTAATTTTTCTCTTCCCCAGTGCTTCATTAGCAGCTTCGACTATATTTTGTTTCAATTTCTTCCAAATTTCCTCTACGGTGCAGCTTGTCTATCTCTAGTTTCTGCTTTATTCTATTTTGATATAACTTTTGTATGCTTGGTTCGGTGATTAATTCATGTTAAGTTTATCTATAAATAGTAGCGCTATTTTTTTTATTTTACTTTTAGATTTAACTTGCATAGTATAAGGCTGTGCTGTGCCAATATTCGCCGATGTTAACGTTCGCACGTCTTCTACCTGTTTAGGGTGTACTACTTTGTTGCTTATTACATAGTGGATGATGGATTTCTACCCTCTGCTATTAGACTATGTTATTTTATGTTGTTCGGAATGGTTAAAGAAGGTTTTATTAATCCTGAGTTCATACATTGCATAATAATCTACTAAATCTTCACCGCTGTCACTTATGGTTGGTTCGTTAAACCCTTGTTTGATTCCTTGTAATAATCGTGTTTTCAACTCGTCCATTAAGATCCCCCATTATCAAAACTCTGTCTCGTTTCGGTATCGTATTCAGCGTGCTTTGGAGAGAGCCATAGAAGTTTTCTCTTTTTATTTTTGTTCTTCCCGTATCTGGTGCGTAAATTGATATTATATTGGTATTTATTTCATCGAAGATTAAGGTAACTAGCAGAATTCTTTCGTTAACACATTTTATGTTTGCTACATTATTTATATACTTATTGTGGATTAATACGCCTACGCCTGCGATGGTCATTTATTAAAAAAAAACTTTTCACATAAACTAATATATCAGTGCCGTAAAATTGTACAGCTACATATTGTATTTCTGGTAGAAATTAATTTCAAGTATTAGGAATTCTTTTCAGATGTGTGAAATGTATTTATTTCAGATTGTCATATACGTAGAACTCAGAAATGTGCAAGTCGGTTTAATACCGATCGGATTAACCGTAATGAAAAGTAAAATTATTATTTGGTAACATTGCTTGCTGATATTACCGTTTTTAATATGCTGTATCTTTTGAAGTTTCAAACTAACTGGGATTATGGTTAAAAATTATTATACTTGAAACTCCATATTTTTTATTACCATGGATAAGAAAAAATAACTAGTAATCGTTATTTAATTGCACAAAAACAACGTTTTTCTATTTTAATCATTCACAATGTTGCGTGCTGGTATTTCATACATTAGTAATTTCTAGGCAATACTAAGCCAACAGTGCTAGTCTAAATCAAGTCATTTTGTGTAGGTGCATTGCCCACCATTAGTATTTCCTTAATCGGGAAAAGGGTGGAAAGCAAACATGTGCTCCGAAAATGTATTGCAAGAGGCTTCTCTTATGTAGACATACACTGATTATGGGTTTAAAGAAAATAGTATTTCCACTATTACCAAACAGTTAATTGGAAGCAATATATACACTCTAGTCATCTTTCCATTTTAGACATTTAAAAAACGATAGTTTTACAAGTTAAGCTAACAATATCACACAATAAAAATAGAAAAACGACTAAAACACACCCGATATTTAAATATGTGTATCTGTATTATTTCAAAACATAGCACGAAAATCGAAAAGGAATATAAAGCTGTATAGTACACATCAAATACTGTTAGCAACACTAACATGATTAATATATTTTAAACGCACGAAAGATTCTGGTTTAAATCGCTGGGGAGTAGGAACGAATACTTTATTGTAAGTTCACTTAAGTTCAACTAGATATGCTCCATAAATGGTCTGAGCTAGACGAGATATTTCTGTGCAAATAAAGCATAATCCGAACGTGTAAAAGTTCCTTATTTATAGAACTACGGTAATTACCTGCCTTTTAATGGTGAACTTGACCTCTCGTGGTTAGTTACTTTCAATCAGCACAAATAAGGAAAACGATTACAATCCAAAACGTAAACGGTAAAGGTCTACTTCGAATTTGCTACTATCCTGGATCCAATAATCCTTAAAAATCCCTCACAACTCTGTAAACGCAGATCGTGTCTTTCGCACAACCACAATTAATACGTATCGTTTAATTGCTAAATTTAATGTTGTGTCGTAAGGCTTTTCAATTATGCCGCACGAATTATAATCATTAATAAACTTTCGTGCGGACGGTGATTACCCAAAAGGCGGTTTTAAATACGAAATAGTGTTTGATCTTGACCCTAAAATTAAAAACGTTTTACGGCATAAAAAAAGATTAAATTAATTACATTTTTGCCGTTAGATGCATGCATTCGATAGCTACGATATTTATAAGGAAGAAGTTTTATTAAACGAACTAACGACGTATGTACGAGGATTATTTGGAAAGTTCTCGCAATGAAGTAGCATTAAATTTCTAAGTGTAAGGAAGTGTTTCATGTATTGAGATTATATATCAAGGCATTCTGTCAAGTAGTTGTACGTTTGTAGAGTCAGCCGGATAGCACTGATTTTCTAAGATATTAAAGTTAAAGTACGAATAGGTTATCTTCAAAACGGCGAAACAATATCGGTAAAGCACTTTTGGATTACTTGGAATATTAGCAAAAATCCAAAGTTTAATAAAGAAAAAACTTATTTTCATTATACCCATACAAGTGTCGTTTCCACCGCAAGACGCAACTCAACTTCAATTGAAATACGATATGCCCCCACACTCATCTAATTTAACCCAGTCTTCTATCTAACCTCTAGACAAAAAATTTTTAAGGAAAGAAGACCATTTTCAAATGTCAAATTTTAAAAAGTGGTTGAATAATATTGCGGAGGCCTTCATTTTAAAAACCGATGCTCCAGTTGCATTAGCATTAAGGCAGTTTGTATTGGAAGAAAACAAATCTTCCTCGTATTATTTACGAAGTCCACAAGAACCGCGTTAAAGCTAATAAATCCAAAACTTAAAGCACAGCGTGGGCTTATTAGACTAGATCGGCATGACTAAACGTATTGCTATTTACAGTACCTCGTTTACTCTGTTCAAAGAATTTGTGTTAATGAATGATCGTGGGCTTAAGCGCCACTTTCACATCAGAAAATGAAGGCTGCCACTAATCAGGCCCGCGTAGGTTCCTCTTCATAAAAACACATCAGCACAATGGTTTCTGATTTTAAATACTAGTTGCTCAACGTTGGTGTGGGCAATTCTTAGCTAAAACGCCTATTTGCACGACTGCAACTTAAATAATTAAGCTGCTGTTTTGAATCGATAAGAATGTCACAATGCAGCGAGCTGAAACTACTTACAATACGTGCAGATAAGTGTAATTATAGCATTTCATTAAACTACACTAAAACTCAACCTACCTATATGAAATTAGCAGTTAACTTATTTTAGTAATATTTCTGAATATTGATTATGAAACTCACAACTCACAAGATGTATGTAATGAAAGCATTAAACAGATACTATACAGCGTGGTGATGAAATTATGCAAAAAATTCATAATTTTGTTGATAAATGTTTTTTTGAGAAACCCTGAAACACGTTGCTTGTACGCGAAAACGTCATCACTAATTTTTTTAAATGGTAACGGCATTTGGCCGTTATTTTCATAGACCTCCTCACTAATTAAATGGTAGCCCACATACCAATTTTTTTCGAGCAATATATACATAAAGTAAAAAAATAATATCTATTTTTAATAAAAATATTATGCAAAAATTACCTAACAGAAATGTTCAAATTGTCCACCATTAACCAGTTGGCATTGACCAGCACGTGTGTAAACAATTTGTATACTACGCTCAATAATAATTATGGAGTTGTATTGTTTGAAAAAAAACTGCTAGAGCAGCTGGAACTAACTCAAAACGCAGAAAATCTACATATCCAGATGCATTTAAATATTCTTCAACAAGTAAGATCCTAGAGGACGGCCCCTTATTATTCCCAACCATACATTCAGTTGTCATTGATACTGCCTGTCTGATTCTTGATACGAGTGTGGATTTACTGAACCGTTCAGACCAAAAGTCTTTATCCTTAAGGTTGTTACGTTCGTTTTATTTTGCCGTTTCTTACGGATTAAAGCCTCATTTTAACGGCCGCTCCATAGCCGATTACTATCTTATTATTTCCCAAATACAATTTAGTCGACTATTTTTTTTTGTTATCCTAGAGAAATGCCGATGAATATTTTGTCTACGCGCTTGACCGGAAATTTCCTGCCCTTGAGGGAACCCTACGTGTTAATTTGTTCTAGAATTCTTGCAACATATTTCGTAATATGGTGAAATACTTTCAGCTGCTGCATATTTGCGTTGCGCTCTTTTGGAAGTCGACATAAAATCTCCTTGCGACCCGGTTGCTTGCTAAGGCCTCAGCGCCGACGACAAGTACTGAGGGGGGGGGGTGGCTTGAGTTTCGATAGGTATTCATTGCATGAATTTTCGTATCGCTCTTATCACCGTAGGGTGAACAGAACCACCGACAGCTGTCAGATTTAAGAAATACGCTGGATTTAAGCAAGGCAATTCATTGCGAATTTGCTTATCGATTTTGCGGATTAATATACAACCAATATCTGACCCTCTGGATGTGCCGCTACTGCGACAAACGCTTTGGAAGTTTGGGCGGCGAATATTTTGTTCCCGATTGGCAAAAACGTCCAGGGCCTCCGTTACCGAAGAAATTCCTTGTTGATTCTGCAAAGTGAAGCAATGTCAGTTGGAGTCCCGCTGGTGTGTATGTGCATCGTCCGTTTCGTAATCAAACACCCAGGGGCGTACTTACAGTTTTTTTCCAAGGAAGAACCTAGGTACACCCCAAATTGTGCCTCTCTCTCTCTACTCCCTACCTATAAATTGTACTATTTTCTTGCTATATTTTACTCAATAGATTTGGATGCAGTTAAAATGTAGTACAATCTTTTATTTCTGTGATTTTATGGTGCAAGAACTTTGTAAGCATTATATACAGGACGAGGCACAGTAAAGATGAGTTCGATTCCCGTAAGCTGCTGGTTTCACGGCCCTCCTACGAGAATCTGCATTCAGCTGTAATCTGGAGGGTGGCGTCCATTAATTTCGACTTACCCAGTATATAACTACGTTAGATTTCCTTCCCTTAAGCGTTTCTTGTGAACCACCCATACACATCTGAGCTAAGTCGATGGCACTTCCATCTTTCCTGCTGCGGTCCGACGAAAAAGTTCGTTTGGCCAGTAACACGGTCTTATCATCTTCGTATAACTAGTGTATCAAACTTAGTTTATAAGGGTTCTATTACTTTTTCTAACAACTTTACTGCTAATGAATGGTTGGTATTAGTATTTAGTATTTAAACCAATTTGCCTTGTGGATGGTATATGAATATTCTTCAACTTGAAGCAACACGTTCATTTTGATTTCTTTGTTTACTTGTGGCCGACATTGTCGAGGTAACTCTTTTACATCCCCAGTGTCTTCAAATGTTGTAACTATTCTGCTCAGTGTGTTATTTGCAAGAGGGTCTATTGGGATGATTAAATAACTAACAAGCTTCCTCGTTAGTTCTTAATCTATCGCCGTTTCAATGATCATTAGAATTTCTATTCTTTCCCGTTCAGTTAAACGTGCAATTTCTACTTTGAATTGACGACGTTTCAAAACCTGCCAAAATCAACAATTTAACGTTTCTAAGGAAACACATACTTCTTCTTCTTCTTCTTCCATTATAGGTTTACAACCTGTTGTTCATCCTTCTGAAAATTTTTATGGCGAATCTGCTGAAGACGTTAGCCAGCTTTCAGCCCATCTTTTTGGTGGTCTTCCTGGTAGTCTCTTTCCTAGAGGTTTAGAGTTATTTGCTATCCTTATTAATCTGTTGTCGTCAGCTCTTTCTACATGATCATTCCATTCTTTACGCCTTCTCTTCACGAATTTTCCTATATCGGCAACATTACATTCCCTAATTTGTTGGTTCCTTATCATGTCCATTATGGTCTTTCCTACAATGGTCCTAAGTGTGTTCATCTCGGCAGTCCGCAAGAGTTGTTTTGTTCTTTTTGTATCTGCTCTAGTTTCGGATCTATAGACTAGTGTTGGCCTGACTATAGTCTTATATATTTTCACCTTGCTGTCAAAGGATAGGTATTTGTTACGCCATGTTATGTCTCTAAGTAACCTTGATATTCTGGCCCCATCCCAAGTTTGTCGTTTTACTGCTTCGTAGTTGTTTCTATCACTTGTAATGTCTATCTCTGGGTATTTAAACTTCATGACCTGCTCTATCATATATCCCTCTATCTATAGTTTGCAGCGTATGGGATCTTTAGCGATTGTCATAGACTTTGTTTTTGTGTTCGATACAATCATATTACAACTTTTGGATGTCGTAACACATACGGCAACTTATTTTCACACATGTTGGCCAATGCCAACTGGTTAATGGTGTACAATTTGAACATTTCCATTACGTAATTTTTTGTTCTTATTTTTAATAAAAAATAAATTCTGAATTTTTGTAACTTCGTGTATATTTCTCAAAAAAAAAATGTGGATTACTAATTTTTTTTATATGGCGTTTTAACTTGCGATGAAGCCTATCATAATAACTGGAAAAACAAAAGGGGTTGACATTTAAAAAACTTAATGACAAAAGCTTATGAAAAAAATTAAAATAGGAAGTGTCTTTTAAATAATAAAATTGACATGTTTCAGATATAAAAAAACATTAAATAATTAAGAATTTTGTACGGAACTGTAACAACACGTTGTATATATAAAACGAAATTAAAACATCAAGTGGTTGTTAAAAAAATTCGAAATATCGATACATTCGAACTGTTAAAACTTATTAAGTTCAGGAAGGTTTCCATTTTGTTGTTTTTTTTAAGTAAAACGTACCACAACTTATAAAATACACACGTTGGAAATTAAACTTACAACAAAAATGAATATGCATCAATAATACCTACAAAGTTATCTATATACAGGGTTTCTCACAGAAGTGAAGCATAGAGCAAGTCTAGGTATATATTTGTCAGATATTGTTCCCACACGATACTTTGGCCGAGGCTCTAAAGTCTAAACTACAGGGCTGTTATTTGCTATATTAGTGTCGTCTGGTCAATTAGAACACAATTTTTACCCTTAAAATTCAGCAAAGCGCATAAAAATATATTGAATTCAAGAATGCCTTTCTTTTTTACTAAATAAACACTCATAAGGGCTACTGTTCCGAAGAAATAAAATCTGCCAAATATAATTGTCTTTGCATATATATACTTAAATTTCATTTGGGAAAGCCTGCATATAGAAGATACACAAATTCATTATCCTGTAAAAACAAGTCATACTTATAAAATAATTAAATGCAGTACGTGTATGCCAATAACAACAACAGAACGCTTACGTGAATACACATTTACACAAGATCTAACTAGCAATAATTTTCAGCTGTGAACTTTAACCTCAAGATATAAAGCAAGTGATAAGTGCAAGTAAAAAACTTAATTTATTAACAGCTAGTGGCAAGGTGTAGTGAGACAGCAAAACTGCATTACTGCTTTAATGCAATGCACTAAACATGTTTAAAAAGTCAAGTTGTTTAATACTGCGGCGGTTAAGGGCTAAGGTCGTAACTAAACGCAAATAAAATACTAATACTAACTAAACGTAACATAAATGCAACTGGCAACTGCAAGGAGCCACACCTAGCAACAAATCGTAAATTTGAAAATCGTTAAAGCTGCTTCAGGAGAAATTATGCACATTTAGATTGTTAGCAAAACTGGAGAATACCGTTTTCATTTTATTTTAATAAATATGTATTATGTTATGTGAAGGAATTTAGTTTTATTATAATAGCTGTAAAAATTCACTAAGAAAAGACAGTGTATTGTTCGATCAGCTTACAAAATTAATTTCTATTTAGTATCATGACAATTTTGAGAAGCTATAATTTCACAGTCATAAAAAGTTAGCATATATTTTAGTTCTTTTTGTTATTGTTGTTACGGTCAAATGAAAATATGGAATATTGAATGTATATCTCAAACTCACAAATCTGGCGGGGAGAATGACGTATGTAAGCCCTGACCAATTGAAAATGATTCGCAACCATTCCTTCTTTCTATTTGTGGAAATGATTGCTCTTCCAATTGGTCGGGGCGTCCATACGTCATTCTACCCGCCAGATTTGAGTTTGAGTTATACAAGTCAATATTCCATATTCTTATTTTGTCGTAATAATAATACCACCAACAGTGCATTTAAATAAGTCTATCTACTTTTAGGGTTTTAGAACTTCACTTGGCTTAATTGAATGATCGATACATACAAAAATTCGGCAACTTTCATTTACGACTAGGCAATGAACTTTATCATTAGAAAAAAAAGCTACTAAAAAGATAATACAATCACTGCTTTACTTAAAATTGTAAAACTATATATGATTCCTGCGTAATCCCCAAAAGGAACAAACGATTAAAAAGCGCTTAATGAAGGCTAATTGTATTTATTATATTGAAATACTACATGTATTGCACTGCTATTATTACAAAGTGAGGAAAGGAATGTTTACACATATTTACGTACGTATAGTCTTAGTAATGTTTCTCTAGATTTAAATCAAATTGTTTTGCTAACAATCGACAATAAATAGCATACAGAAACTGCTGTTACATAAATAAAATACTACAGTAAAATAAATAAAATTCGGTCTCACAGAATCAGTAGCAGCATATTTAGTAATAATTTTCATTATCTATACAAGGTGTCTAAAATACGCGCTTATGCTTTCTAGATCACAATAAGAGCGCTTTACAAACAAATTGTAACAAGACAATTTTTTTGGGGTCCATTTGAAATGTACACGCCTGGTTAAACACTGCTTGTTGCTTGGCAACATTATTTGTTAACTGGGTATGCAGGCCAGATAAATGGAAAAATAAATTGAATATTTTCGATAGGGAGCAAAACCTCCAATCTAGTGATGGCAAGCTCTATGTATTAAATATCTTGACCAACTACGTGAAAAATTTCCAGTTTACTACAGTATAATCAACAAATTTCACAAAGATGGAAAAATAAACTGAATACTTTAGATATGAAGCAAAAACTACAATGTATCGATAACTAGACCTATGCAACTGTATCTATTCTACATCTTAATGTAACTCTGTGGCCAAATTGTCTTGTTAACACAGTATGATCAACAATATTTATATAGATAGAAAAATAGAATTAATACTGACGCAAGAACTGCAAATGAATTGTAGCTACACCTACGCAGCTCTATTAATCATTTTGATAGGAACTACATCCCTAATTAACTTTTTTTAATGTGATTACATAAGTTAGATATAAAACAAAAACTCCTATGTAGTGATATCTAGGCCTGTACGAAGTAAATTTGTGTTATTAAATACAGACAACTGTAACGACCGAGGTTTAGCTTGATAACTAATAAACAGTTATGGTAAATTTTCGACTGCATGGCTTAAGTAAAAACACACGTCTGTTCTCCACAAAATTCTGTTGATTATACTGTATAATAAGTCTCTAAGAATTAATTCGTTAATCTACTGTACGATTTAATTTCAGCTAGATGGAATAAAATTCTAGAGGCAATCTACAAATTTTGGGAAAGGAATACTAAACTTGGGATCTAAAAGCTTACATTTTCTTTGGCCAGATAGCAGTAGAGGCTTATTTTAAGACACTTTGTATAAGCAATTGCAATACACTGCAGTTCTGTGCGAACGAGGCCTACAATTTGCAAAGATCTAGGTATGGCTCCGTGCATAACAAATGTGTGATTTAACAAAATAGTAATATTCGTACACAACAACCGTTATAGGCAGGCAGCAGGCAACAGGCACAGGCAACAGGCTGATTATGAGGGATGCAATGAAACCCCCCTAGACATACCACTACGTCACATCACACGGGGTTGTCAACTCGTGGTAATGTAAAGTAGTGGCGGGACCTGGGGAGCAAAACCACCACCAACGTGCTACAAAAACTTCCACCACATATAACATGTTACAAAAACCATGAACTAGCAATTAGAACTACAAACTACCCACACCAATCGTATTATGAAAGCACTGCATAAAGGAATACAGTGTTTATTCCTTAACCATTTGGCTTAAATCATGACAGGGGAATGTTTAACTTCTTTGGGAAGTAAATATTAAATAACACCAACTCAACTATGATTTGTCACGTTAGAAAAAAAAAAGTTTTAAGTGGGTGTACTTCTGAATGTAACTATATGAATAATAAACAAGCTGGGAATGTAAGTTATGTACTTAATGGGTTCGGAAGTTTCTAAAATACGTAATGAGTAAGCGATTATGAAATAAACACTAACCTTAACACGCGTAACTGCTAACTATCACGTAAATGTTTACTTTTTGGAAGTAAAATTCCCACTCAGCAAGAGCTACATCAGCTGACGTTGTTCCGCAAAAGCAACCCCTTTGGAGATTGATTTGTATTGGCACGTAGCTGAGAAAATACGATTCAATAATGCAGTGAAAACACATTTTATTTACTGCACCAAAATTGTGCTCACTGGATACGAACCAATTCATATTCTTAAAATAAAATTAATACCAATATTTCGTTTGTCATCTGCAAGTTTCATCTACTGTCCATTTAGGAAATATCTTGGATGCATTATATTCTAATCTTAATTCCTCTAATACGCGAAACACAGCTCAAAGTTCATAAGTTGCACAATCAGTACTGACTGATATAACAGCACCGTTGTAAGGCTGAGTAATATTCAAAATTTATCCCTCCGCACATACAAGGTAAAAGAAATATTGATCAAACCAACTAGCTTCATCAAAATTCTGAGTATTATCTATAATTTACATTAATATTAAGGAAAGTATTAATTAATCGCGCCGAAAGTGCTAGTTGACACACTTGAAATCCATATAAGGGAAAATTCCATAACAGGCAATTAGTCGAGTCTTGTCTATGAGAATCTTCAGAACGAGCCCTTCTCAAGAACACTTCCTTGTCAATCGGGATCCAAACACATTTCTGTTCATGTATTTATGCCTGTCGGTTTCTGTATACCTGATTATCATGTACGTCTATGTAGTTTTGTCCATATAACTACATTCCTTAATAATATAGTACTTTAATATTAATTATTTTACTTCAAGAATATTATTGTGATGGACCGAATTCTATTTCAAAAATCCGCAACGTGCTATTTTCACAAATTATTTAGGATATAAATTATTTCGTATATGAATCTGTGCAATGATAAAACCATATTCATGGACACGAAACTTTTGTACTATACAATCAATAGCAAAATCTAAGTGCATAAGGCTTTTCACCTTTAGTATTCACAATTTGCTTAATACTTTCGTAAATTCAGCTGACATTGTCAGATGGTTGATATAAATCTTGTCTTACATATAGTGATTTCTAATTCTCGATTTAGACGTTAATGATATTAGTAGCCACGGGCCGGCTGTCGTAACAACAAATACCATACTAATTGCTCTAATTGATAAAATCAGTTCCAGTTATATCATAAAAATATACACTGCTGTGCTGGACATTCGCATGCAAACTGGATTTAGAAGTTACCTTCGTAAGAGGAAGTGATGTAAATGTATTCATTCCACAATCCACGTGTGTACAAACAAGACCCAAGAGTGTTTCAAAAACAGCCCATCGACCAAACACATAACCTCACAGTAAGCTTGTTGTGTCAAAAACAGTCGGCCTGTTTATGTTCCAAGTTTACTTTCGAAAATATAACGTTCACCATCCAAGAGTAACATGTAACGCTCATCAATGACACAACAAACATATAGTGAGGTTATGTTTCTATTTACTTTACAAGGGGTTCATTCTCCATAACCATTTTATTATCTATTACAAAAGCAGATACCGATTTTTACAATACTGTTTATTAGAGCCAAAACAAGCGCACTGTCAGTACCAGATACATTACGGATATTAAACTAAATATCAATGGCATGTACATATGTATCTATATAATGTATTAGAAACAAAATACTGTAAGAACTACTGCAAACATTCAGCAGACATTTTGACAAATACAACTAAAAATGCCTTACATCTCATAGAAAATTAAGAAAAAATATCCATTTAATATTTTTCCCTTCCAAATGTATCATTAAACACTACGAACTAGAAATCAAATTTCTGGGGTCATATCAACTCCTCCGATTTGTCACGACCGTGCAAATTTTACTCAGGTGTTGTTTCAATAAAAAAAAACCTGTTATATTGTTCAACATGTAACGGATTAGATGTGTGTCACCAAACCCATTTGCCAACACAAAACTGTTCCAACATTTATCAATATAGTCTCACCTTTGAAATGCCCACATAATTGAGTTCAATTGAAATCGTACTTTGTCAATAACCTGCCAGTTATGAAAGTCTCATTCCGTTTAATATCGCCATTGCTGTAATTAGTGACGTACATACCTCTACAAGCTCTAAAAGTTTTTCACGATTCTCTTCTTATGTACGTAACTGGACTACAACAGACAGATTAATGGTTTACTTGTCCTGTTCAAACTTAACATGCGCGAAACATTTTTATGAAATTCTATCTCGCGCTTACATAACATGGCGGAATAATAACTTTCCTAAAGTCACAAGAGGATATAAATGCACTTACAGCTTTGCAAAAATATTTTATCTGAGAATGTTTATAACCTCAGCAGTAAAATTCTTAGATTGCAGCTTACTAAACATAATAGCTAAATAATTTTATTTTAATAATTCAACTGGAAACCTTCAATAATCGAAATATTAAAAGGAAGTCTTTTGGTAAATCTTTGAGGGTTTCTTTCACGTCAATTTTTCTTCTCCTTTTTTTCACTGACACTTTTGAATATTCTACAAACTAAACAACATATATTTCAAAACTTAAAGGAAATCAGAGTAGTACTGAAAACAAAGGACTTGATGTAAAAATCGTTAACTACTGTTGTTTGGTGTCTACCAAACTTTGCAAGCATATACGCTGTTTCCTAGTATTATGAACGCTATACTATAATGACAATTATTGTATGCAGTATGCTGGAATAATTATTAATAGTAGTAATAAGCCAATACATTTAAGAAAAGTTGTCTGTCTAAGCAATCACCTAAATAAATATAGATTCTTAAATAGGGAGAAATTCCTAAGATATTTTTCAGGTATTCATTAATTTTCCACGCTACATTTAGGACGATACGTTCGACTGAATACTTGATAGAATTGATTTCTTCCAGAAACACGTTACCAATGTTCATACGTTTATAAATAAGATAAGTTTGACTGAATACGTCTAACACACAACTATTACAATGTTTTCATACAACATATAATACTGTTAGCTCCAATTTTTTGCTGCTGAAATATTAATACGTTCCGTGTATGTATGATCAATTTAATATTTAATTAATATTTAAAAACACCTTGAAAATACCTGTCGTTATATTAGAAACACGTTACCGGTGTTTGGGCAGGGTTGCCATACGTGCATAAATAAATTATGTTTATCAAATACGGCTAGTACAATGTTTATACGACATATTGTATAAAACTATAAAACATAATTTCTTGTTTCCAAAGTATTATGGATGTTATGTGAATTCCTTAACGTAAATATTTGAAAAGAGCTGCACGTCTTTTTGTTGTACCACAAACACGGTACCAATATTTGGGACAGCGTTACCCTGCTTTTATATATAAGATAAACTACCGAATACATCGTAATGGTTCTAAATCATTTGCTCGTGTATAGGGATCAGTGGCGGCTCGCCAAGCGAAGTACGTGAAGTGCCTCTTCACCTTCACATTTTCATTCAACTGCGAATATTTATTTAAATTACATAACAAATTATTTATAGGCATTACACCTATTAGGAGCCGTTTATTTATGGCATACATACTCGTAGATACAATAAGCTTATATTAGTGAAAACAAACACATTGCATTTTTTCTGGTCCCCTTGTATTTGAAATTTCAATTTTAAATGCAGTCCGTCGAGCGTGAAAAACCTTACCTACAACACTCGTGCAGTTGTAGTGAAAAGTCGACCTCGGACGTATTTTAACTCTGCACTTATACCTCCGTTGCCATGGTAACGCATTCGTCAATATCTACCAATTGGTTCGCGGTGAATCACGCAAGTGAAGAGTTCAGTCGCAATCAGCCGCCGAACTGCATATTCGGGTTAGGCCGTCGGTTTTTAAACGATTTCAACAATTTTGAATTCACATTTTTAGCTGTAGTAGATCATGATATTTTCTCTCACTGACATATTTGATTTTCTCCAAAAGAAATCATTGGATATTAATCTTTGTGTTACCAAAATAAATAAAACTATTAAACTATTAAAGAGGAAAAGGAATGACGATTTCTTTGATACACTCCCCTTCGAAAAGACTAGGAAATAGAACTAACAAAAAGCGATATTTCGAAGCGCCCTAGGCGGGAATACGCTAGCCTTACAAATAATGACATTAGAAGAAAATATAGAATTTTGTTTTATGAAGTACTGGAACACATTGTAATAGAAATGGAAGTAAGCTTTGAAGACTGCGATAAGTTACAATTCATGTCTTTGGCTGATAGGTACTACGAAATTCGAACAATATGATTCGTATTTTCCGCCTAAAGCCTTTGAAAATGTAGGTCAATTTTATGGCGAAAATATTGACAAAAAGTCAGCGTCTTAAAAACGAATTAAATCTTCTTTATGCCGATGAAAGTTACCGCAATCTACAGACCCAAGAATTATTAGAAAATCTCAATGAGGACAAAGAAATTTTTACCGAAGTCTACAAATTGTTCTTCCTCATATTAACTATTCCGTCGACAAGTGAATCGGTGGAAATAAGTTTTTCATGCCTTAAACGAATAAAAACATACTTAAGAAATGCAGTATCTCAAGATAGGCTTTCTTCTTTGGCAAATATTTCAATTCAAATAGGACTCTAATTAGAATTTTAAAAAAATCAACCATTTTACGAAGACATAATTAATAATTTTGCTGCATTAAAGGACAATCCTTCTGTCACTTCTGTCCACAAAGGAGCATAACAAAAAAAAGTTGTTCTTCCCTATGCATGCTGTTATAGTTAGTTAGTGCTGCGAGCAAGTTGGCCGTCAAGAAAAACGGACGGCAAGCAACTGTCTTCGCGAGCAGCGCCCGCTGCGAGCGATCGGTGGCAAGCAACTGTCTTCGCGAGCAGCGCCCGCTGCGAGCAATCGGTGGCGAGCAAATGATCTTCGAGTATATGGTCGTGGATAACACGGAAACAGCCCTATTTCAAATGCAGAAGTTTATTAAAAATTTATCAAATGCAAAAAGCTTTTCGAAAAAGTTTGGAACTGGAAGCATTCATTTTCAATTTTGAGATTGAAATGTTCAGACAAATCGAGCGATTTTTTATTAAATTCTAACTGATACGATAGATATTAGCTTATATAAATTTTAATACATCAGGCAACCTTGCTTTACCTATCAATAATCTTTCAATTTAAAGAGAGAATTACCAACAGCATTAACTAAATGCTTACAGATAATATTTTACTTTAGGAACTGCTTGTCGAGCATGGAGACCAGCGAGCACACGACAAGCGAGCCAACGACAAACGACTAAGCGACAGACGACAAAGCAAATAACATACGAGCAAATGACATACGAGCAAAAGACATACGAGCAAACGACCGCGAGCAAACGACAGGCGAGCAACGGTGCCAAGCCATCGTAACATTATTTCTATTTTTTCGTACACCTTGTATAATACTGTTAATTTCAATTAATTAATTCTGAAATATTATGAGGTTAAGTGCATACTTTAATATTAACTGAATATTTGACTAATATTAAAAAAGACCTTTACGGTGCCTTTTTGTTGTTACACAAACACTTTACCAATGTTAGGACAATGTTGTCATACTTTCATAAACTTTTTAGATAAGGTTCTTCGAATATATTTTACAGACAATTACCGCAATTTTTACTTTACAGTTGTTGTAAAATTACAATTATAATATCTAGCATCTGAAATATTCGGTGTGTGCTTTATGCAGCAACTTTTTGATACAATAACATAAAAACAAATGGAGACACCCAAATCAGCAAAAGGGCAACCTGTCAACTGTTCTTCGTATTAAAAGTAGCTTCGTAACTTCATCGACAATTAAATAGTATTATTAAACTTTTTTGGATAACAGTTTACAACAATACTCCAGAATTTCAATTATTACTACTCCAACAATCTATAATAATAATAAGTGTTAACATTAAGCGATTTAGTGCAATTCTATTAGGTATAGCCACTCCACCATACTTCATAGTTTTGTAGTAGTATTAGAATTCTTGCCAAAGAGCGATATTTGCTTTGAATGAACTATTTCAACTAATAATTTTTTTAATTAAATCAGGCCGTGCCCTCGTTCTTATAGCAGCAATACTCCGTTCCAATCTTACGCAAATTTTCACAAACAGATTGTTCCCAAGGGGGATCCAGTTAATTCTAACGATCCTATTATTTAATTTACACACGAACGGCTTCGTTATTAAGTGGAATGTCTTAAATTTAGTCGTAACCTGACCTTTTAATTACGTCAGTTATTAACCAACAAGCCACGATAAAAATCAACCTGCCTCGGGGAAACACTGCATGGAAAGAACAATACAAAGATTTTCAGATGATGAACATAATGGCGAAAATTAATATACAGAAAACTACTAAAATCCATTAAAGATAAATGAGAAGTGACAAACAGAAGGCAATTGTGTGTAATTAAAAAATATTTTTACGCTTTTACAATGCTTTGCAGTGTTCATGTGTTTTAAATGGCAAATAATTAAACCAACAAATACTCCAACGGATATTGTAGATGTTGTTTTTTTCTTTACTACTATGTATTAAACAAAGAACTATTAATTTTCAATGATGTTAATAATGTAAAAACGATGATGTAATGGAAACGTTTTATCAAATAGTGATAAACGAAGCTAGACCTGTCAATTGATCGTTGATTACAATTATTCCTTAATTTCTCATTATATAGGGTATTTAAAAATACGAACTCGTGTTGCTACGACTTTAAAATAAAAAATTGGGAATGTTTAGATTTATATATATAAGGCCCCCATTCGAAAATTAGGAGACTAAAAAGAAAATACAACTGGCAACACATTTAATGTGAATTTGGTATGATCAACACATAAATATTTCGTGAAGTATACGTAGCTTCTATCCGCTCTCAATAATATCTGAGAAGTGTTTCTTGGAATGTGAAGGAAAAAAATTTCGAATAAGGCTTTCTACTTAAATTTGATAAATAACACCACTATTTCTAATCACTTAGCAAAATGTTTACTATGTATATTCCGAAATTCTATTTAATTATAATAAGACTATAAAAATAGGTTACTTAAACAAATACTATTTGCTTCTTCAAAAAAAAAAAACATTGCATACATAATAATACACATGAACATTATGCTCATAGAAATTCGTGAGTAAAATCACTTTATTTTAGCCACCTAAAATCACCATCTTATAGTGTAAAATAATGAAAAATACCCCTAACATTTTGTATTATTTGAATGTATGGTGTTGTTAGAACATAAGAATTTTTAATAATCAAACAATGAATTTAGATCAACAAACCTCTTAAACATTCTTAAGACAAACTGAACAACGAATACTGAAACTTCCGGCTACAAAAAAAACGAAACTACTTATTTTTGTATTCACAATTCACGTAAACATTTTAAGCTTATATGTGTTGCATCTCCATAAACAATTCTAATTATAGAATTTACACCTATACAATCCCAGATCACGTGCATAACCTGGCTAAGCCGGAGACATCAATTCAATACCCTATATTCCCTATAATTCCGTAATTTGTCTGCCGCCTCGTAAGAATTAGTAACGTTATTTTAATTGCAGTCTTATTTTGAGTTACCATTTCGGTATTTTGTTGTGTCTTTCGAAGTTTGAGATGTGTTAATAGTTTCCTTTGTGTCAAAATTGCAGACTCTTGTTTTTTCCGCCCTTGAGCTCGGAAGCGGACTGTTCCCAGAACTCACGTGTCCCTTATTCCAGAACTTTCTAGAACATTTCAAGATATGGTGCAATCCTTTTGAGGGGAGATTGTAGGTCCCCGTTGCATTTTTAAGGCAGTCAATTTTCGATCTTTGTTGGCTCCGGTTGTCCGAAAACTCCATCAATCGGCAATCGTAATTACGTTGTGCTGCAGGGGCGGCTCTCGGGTTTTTCTTTCGAGGGGTATCCGTTATATGTGTTCCGTTTCGCTGTTTTACCAAGGGGTAATAAACAGACCACCGGCTACTGCCGGATTTAATAGGAAGCACTGGATTTAACCCAAACAAAAGGCAATTTTGCGAATTGGCCCATCGCCGTTAGGCGGATTATTTCCGAAGACCAGCTCCCGTCCCTTAGCGGTTACCGTCGATGCGAAGAGCACATCAAAGTTCCGGGCCCCTGGCTATTGACTTCATTCAATCAAGTCTCCAGGGGTGTATCTGTAGATTTTCATCATCATCCCGTTAACTCTTGGAAATTGTGCCCGACTCTCTACTCCGTCAAGGTAAAGCACCAGTTTTTTTGTTGTGTTGTGACAGGGAAACCTTTTTTTGCTCGCGTTAACTTGCAGACTTCAAATTTAACTTCACGCAATTACAAGAAAAAACGACCGTCAGTCGTCATATGTAGTGTTAATTGGTTTTATAATAAAACTACTAGATTATATTCTATTTTTGTGAACATCAGCATCATTGGTGTTTCGTAGCTGATTGCAGAACGTAAATCTCGTTGCACCAGTGGCGGCGAGTCCATTTCTCTGAACGTTCAAGAATTTTAACCATGTAATTCTAACTTTTTGCGTTATAACTCGTGTCATTTTATTGTATTGTTATATTCTAACTATTTTATTATATGTGTTTTATAGTTGACTGTCTCTTATTGTGTCTTTTGTACTTGTTGGTGTAAGAATTTTGCAAGCTTTAAATATATATAGGAGGATTCACAATAAAGATAAGGTCCATTCCCGTAAGTTGTTGGCTTCTCGGCCTTCCACGAGGACCTACATTCAGCTGGATTTGGAAGGTGGCGCCCACTTATTTTGACTCGCCCGGTACACAACTAAAGATTTTCTCCCATAAGCGATTTTCACGAACTCCCCCTACTCCTCTGAGCCAAGCTGTAGGCCCTTTTCCATCAAGCTAGTTACGAATCGTCGAAAAAGCTCGATTATAACAACGTTTACTAATTGTAAAAGAAGCCAGATTAAAGTATAAAATTACAAAATTCCAGGAGAGAGTAATAAAAGAAGAAGTTTGGTTAGAATGTACAAATTAGATGCGATAAACTTAAATAGTTAGTTAATACGTCTATTATTAATAATAATTATTAACATAATCCACACATTTTGAATACCATCACGAACTCATACGGAAAACTGATACGAAATCTGAAGATCGTAATGTAATAAGAAACTGCAATTAAAAAATATTACTGGTTAAGATACCAAGATACCAGGATGTAAATGCTCCACCAGCTTCATTCTAGCATACTACATAAAATGAGATCATTCGAACGTAAAAACAATCAATCTTACTTCAAAACATGCTGAGTAACAAAGCAAATAATTAATAATAAAAATTACAGCATAAAATACTTAAGGCACGCAAGCGTGAAAGTCAAAATATACGTGCTCCGCAGAATTAGGTCTGATTAATTGAAAATGAAATTCATTCTGGATGAGATGTTTTAATGCACTTGTTAAATAATGCAATACCGTTATTTGCTTGTGTGGTCTAGAACTATTATACGGTGCAGTCACGAAATACTGATCATCCATGACACTTTACCAAAACGGGCTATTTGAAGCATAGCGTCTACACTAATCACTGTCTAGCTTTACCATGCTACCACATCTTGGATGAAAAACAACAAAGATAGGTACATTACATACCCATGATTTAAAATAAACAGCAGCCCAGTGGATTCAATGGTGTACTCATCTCGCTATAGTTTAAGCGTTTTGACAAACACGAAGATCGGTTGGCCTTACCTGAAAAACAGAAATATATTAATGGAACAACTTTGTAAAGGAAGTATTTCTTTCATTTATCGATTACAGTAGTTATAACGACTTCAGTAAAAGTTACGTAACTTTGCTAGTTCACATTCGTTGCCGATATTAAAATAGATAAAAGCCAACTGCTTCATTCTTTCAGAAGTTTTTAGTTCCGTAGAACAATATTGATTTTCTTTGCGGGCTCTGCCTTTCCTGTAACTTCACAATGTGCATTTCATATCTCATATCTATCGTTTGTTTTTGTAGCAATACATTAAAATACTCGTCAGCAGCTGGAAACTTTAGGTCAAATAAATAGCCAGCGAATTTTCTTAACTTAAACGTATGCCACATCTTTAAATAAAACGTACGTTGATTTTCAATTACTCAGTCAGTTGGTGACATTTGACATCGAAATATCACACATGTTGTAGCAATTTCAAGGCATTCTGTATTACACAAAAACACTACTTTGTGAACTAACACAATAATGACAAATGCTTAATTTTCAACATTTTCAATAACTCAGTTTATATTAGTTTCATTATAATCAACGTTTAACAGACCGCGTACCGTAGTGCGGTCTCTATGTCGACTCAGCATTAAATGAATTACTAGGGGGTAACACCTTGGAGTAATAATATGCGGCTGAAACGTAGTGTTGTCCACACTGCCTTCCTAAAATGCCGACCGCCTTCTTCTCCAATACCGATACGCGCATCTCGAATGAAATAATTCAAAATATTCGATTATGCTTGCATCTTCGAGATGCGAGTAATTCATTCGAATGATCAAACTTCTCGAACTACGTTCGTTTACTGGAACGCGCACCTCGAATGAAAAACAATTCCACATATTCGATTATGCATGTATCATCGAAATGATAATAATTCATTCGAATGATAAAAACTTCTCGAACTACCGTTTGTTTAGTGGCAAGCGCACCTGGAATGAAACAATTCGAAATATTCGATTATGCATATATCACCGAAATGATAATAATTCATTCGAATGTAAAAACTTCTCGAACTACTTTTCTTTAGTGGCACGCGCACCTCGAATGAAACAATTCGAAATATTCGATCATGCATGCATCACCGAAATGCTAATAATTCATTCGAATGATAAAAACTTCTCAAACTACGTTCGTTTACTGGAATGCGCACCTCGAATGAAACAATTCGGAATATTCGATTATGCATGTATCATCGAAATGATAATAATTCATTCGAATGATAAAAACTTCTCGAACTACGTTCGTTTAGTGGCACGCGCATCTCGAATGAAAGAATTCCAAATATTCGATTATGCATGTATCACCGAAATGATAATAATTCATTCGAATAATAAAAACTTCTCGAACTACTTTCCTTTAGTGGCACGCGCACTTCGAATGAAACAATTCGAAATATTCGATTATGCATGCATCACCGAAATGCTAATAATTCATCCGAATGATTCGAAATATTCGATTATTCATGTATCACCATTAACATATTAACATATTTGACTTGTTTTGTGTGATGGGGTTGCAGGTGCAACTGAGTTAGTAAAGTTAGTTTTTAGAATTTCGACCGGGGCAGACTTACGTTACGATTACTTATTTATTTCTACTTTTCCATACTTAAATTCAAAAATTCCAATTGTAGATTTTTTAGATTGATTTGTATTCAATTAAATATATTATTGTCATAAACTATACACATAAATAAAATACTTTCAGCAATGTATGTCACTGTTTAAAAATATCAAATAAACTAAATTTTTTTATCTTAATCAGTTACGATCATTTGTAATCTGTCCGGGTTTTGATATTATCTTTCCGTATAAAAAATTTAGTGGCTTAATTGATCATCATGATTACGCCTATAATGATCAAATATAATAAAATAATTAGAAATATTGTTAATATTTAATAAGTTATAATATAACACTGACACCATCGACCATAAAACGGCATTTACAATCAAGTTAGTCTTACAATGTGGCGAAATTTAAATAAATACAGAAAGGAATTCAATCGAAAATTGAAACAACAATTCGGGACAAGAGCGGGAGTGCTAGAGAGACATCATTGGAAAGACAGAGAATGCGGGACATTTTGGATTCGAATGATTAATTCGAATGAATATCTCGAATATTCGAATACTAATCATTCGATTATTAAAATCATTTGATTATGTCCATCACTAGCTTAAACCATATGTACTAGCATACGCTCAAATACCACATGACAAATCATTAACGAAAATTAAGCAGTGGCCCTAAAACAAATCTTGGAATGTTAATTTTAAAGCAACGGCATTGCTATGCTGGACTAAATGCAAGTGGTTGCAGCGTGTTGAAAACGTTTCTATCTACAGAAATACATCTGGCTGTTTAGTATTTAATAGAAAATCAAGACGAATAAGTATTTGACCAAAAAAAAACCGTGTTCCTGTCCTGCAAGTAGAGGCTGTTTCCTCAAACGGCGTTGCGTATAAACACTTTTTATTATATCCTTCATTAAACAGCCATGAAACTGGAGAGCTCTCGCCCCTTTTCTGGTTCGACTCATAAAGCAGTAATGTGGGTGCCTGGAACTTTTCGGCCCATCTAACCGTAACTTCCGCATCCTTGTTCCTGCTAAAATGACATTTACCACCACTGAATTACATTTACAAGAATAACAGAACAACACCTAGCGATTCGCTTCGTCGATTGCTGAAAAGACCTATCGGATAAGTGCAACTTCAACCATTAAAAATGACGGAACAACTAACATAAATAATAAGGTACAATGTAACTTTACTGTTTAATTGAAGTATGCGCGAGATTCATTAAACAACAAAATTCTTAAGCAAACGAGGTGTGAAGAACGCCACGATATTGTTCAAACAAGGCGGTTCGCTGATCAAACAGTTATGTTATTACGTACGCGTTTTTTGTCTTGTACGGCGATTGCTTTACCTCAAATGCAGCGGTCCATCGCCATGGTGCACTTGTAATGCACCAAAGGTGTAGAGCTCCATTGCACTTGACTATTTGTTATGTAATATGTGTTTTCATTGCTTACATTTCCTGCAAACGTGTATGTTGATTTATATCGATTTAGGAATAGGAATTTATTATTTGCTCGTGTTTCATTGCTGATCGTGATACAGAATGAAATGCGTTTCTGATTCCCGCTAAATAAAATACTTCTACAAGTGCTAACTGCATAATTGATGAGCCAGATAAAACTGCTTGCCGAGGAATAATGCCAATGCTTTTCTGACACTGCACAATTAGAAACATACTGCATTGTATTCTATAGCTAATCAATTGACAAATACCAACATTCCAATACATTCATGTTGGATACCTTCGAAATAAATTACTAACATCAAACAAAATTCCAATGAGACTCTCTTTTTAAAAATATAAATTGCTTTTAAGTCTCTTTAAAGTATGCTTTTATATTGTTACTCTACTTTCTGTCATTACAATTACACGCTGGAAGAGGTAAATTAATTGTAATTAAATGCCTTCATAAAGGTGACACGCTCAAAAACAAGGCATCTGGCTCCTATATTTTGTTTTATGTAAAAGATCATCTTTAATACTCGAATTAAGCAAGACAATGAGGGTAACAAGTAGCATAAAATATCTAAATATGTAGACGATATTAACTTGATAGCCCCATCAAAGCAATATACAAATGAACTATTTAGATTTATATGCTTCACGGCCCGTATGAATGGAAAATATTTTTAACAACTTAATACATAGAGATGTATTTATTCAAACCAGGTAAAAACAGTGGAAAACATAATTGAGAAATAGAATTAGAACATGCCACAGGCCAAACTGAGAGAATGAGTAGGAAAAGCCCGTGGGATGAATGGCGAATCATAAGAAAACCATAAGAATTCTGGGATGATGCTTATATATGGCCTAAATTGGAACAATACAGCTTAGTGAAATCTTGGGCTGGTCTACATCGAAATGCAAATAGACTAGGGTTGATTGTAGTTCAACCAAAAGCAAACAATTGGCTGATGAACCCCGAGAGGTTTTGTGATAACAATATAACAAATCGTTGAAGTAATGAGGCAATTTAAGCACCCAAGTTCCCCTAATAATAGTCAGCACAAAGTCAAAAAACATATAATACTTGAAAATAAGGAGTATTACATGTTATTACCGCCCATATCAAGGTATGGTAGAAAACGCAGTTCAAACAGTGATCTCTTTCTGAGTAAAAGCCTTAAAAGTTCTATGATCTAGACACAGCCAAAGCAGTTAAACATCGCACACGGCAATCCGTCATACAAATTACGCAATCCAGGCTTCGCAACCATGTAGCATAAACACTCAAAACGTACCTGGTGTACATGGTGTATTTTCATGGTTCCTACACGACATAAAATTATAAATCGGCGAGGAGAAGCACGTGGTAGAGAAGAGTGCCGGTTTCCAGCAGTGCGACGTAAAGGCTGTTAACGAACATACCTATATATTTATTTAGCAAAACGAAAACCATATTGTATAAACACAGACGAAACTTGTGGTAATTTATGGGTGTCAGACGTGGAAAATAACCAATAGGACAACAGAATTGCAACTAAAACGAAAAGAAGGGAAATTTATGAATCAGATACAACATGCAAACATGAAATACTGCTGGAAGTTTGGAAACTGCAACGATTACAGTAGATGGGAGATTTGAAGAAGAGTGCAGACTATATCTAGTACTTGCGATAAAAAGAAATGTAATTATGTATGTAGAAATGATTTTATGGACAGTATAACAAGCATGCGACGAACTTCGTTGGTATGCCTGAATAAACCAATATATGAGGAGTTCAGTTTCAAAGTGTACACTGTCCACTTTTTAATAATGTGAGTTTAGCGCGGTTTCTGGTGTAATTTTTGTCGTTCCATTCGAATATGGCGTCAGTCTGTAGCAAAACACACAATATCCAATTCAATGTAGAAGAACAACCTTAATTTCAGAACGTACAATCTCTACTAAAACATTAGTTTCAAACTGCACAATCTCCATCCCACTGGCAGTTCGCGTGGTTGTGTTCGTGTATAGTATGAGTTGGTTACTGATTTGTTATCTGGTGTGGGTAAAAAGTTTTATATATTGAGCCTCCAGAAGACCTGTTTGCAAAGATGCTTTCATGGGAAAATTAGGAATAACCCGGAGAAGAATCGATACGGTCGTTAACAATTTTTATCAAACGCCTTTGCCAGCAAAGGAAAATCGAGGAGGGGACAGCAAGAGGAGACGTACAGCGAAAGAAAAAAATCGGTTATGGAATTTATTAATAAATTTAAAGCCATAGAATCGCATTACTGTAGAGGTCCTTCTGAACGCTTATACCTAGATTCCACTCTTAATATAAAAAAAAATGGAAATCCATCTACAGTCGTATGCTTTTTGTGGACAGAAAACGAGTTTGGCAAAGGCTCTAACGAAATATCCTCCTGTATTTACCATATTTGACGACAGCTGATTTTTCTAACATTCATACTATTAGGTTAATGTGTGACGGTTGTGGAGGACAAAATAAAAACATGACACTAATAGGAATGTGTTCTCACTGGCTGTCTAACTAAAGTATTGTCTCTAAAATCGAAGTTATTTTGCCGGTTCAGGGACACTCCTTCATACCCCCAGATCGTGTTTTTGGGCATATTGAGAACAGATGTCGTAAAAGCGAAATTATAGAAAACCGGAGGACTCTCTTGAAATGTTTTCACAATTTGGGACCGTCTTAAAAGTTGGTGAAGATGCTCCAATTTACGACTGGAAGGCAGAAATGGGGAAGGTAATAAAAATTCCTACAACCTAGCATTTTGCTTTTTCACAAGCCAGAAGAATGATTATTACCAAAAGTAACAATGGTACTACATATAACTCCGACGGAGGAAGCGCAAAATCTATCAGCAAAAAAGGAAAAACTGTACGGGATCTGAAACCAGCCGTCATCCCTAAGCAGAATGTTATCAATCAAAAAAAAAGAAGAAGGATATGGATAAACTGATTCTTGCACATTATGGAGCCACCTGGCAAAACGACCCGGATCTGAAATTTTATAAGTTTGTCTTAGAAGAAGCCACAGAACAGACTGAGGAAAATCCAGCTGAAGTTGAAAGACTATGCGAAAACTTTGAAGAAGGTCCCAATGTAGTATGAAATGAATTTCACGATAACATATATACTTTTGTTTTTGAATTTATTTTTGTTATTTAAGAAAGAAACTATTTTTAATTGTAAAACCTTTCATTTTTATAAATTTTCTAAATTAAACATTAAACCAAATCGTGTAATAATCTGAAGTTAGTTACAAAGCGTACAATCTCCAAACATTATTTTCAAAATGTAGTCTCCAAACAAAACACTAAAATACTTTGGTAAGTATTCTCTCTATTTGTCTCAAATTCGGTAAAAAAAGTAAACAACTGATGGTGTAAAACAGATAAGTAACAAAAAACTGCAAAAAGGTATCTTCTGACATACCAACGTTTTTTGCGTTTTCTGTAAAATGTGATCATTTGGAGATTGTACAGTTTGCAACTAGACCCCTCATTGATCATTGATCAAATAATTAATATTTGATCTGCAACTAAAGCCACTTTCTGGGATTCAGCAGGAAACAAAAAAACTTTGAACGCTTACTGTATTATAGTTAAAGTACGGTATAATAATTTAATGTGATTGTATGCATTTTTTTCCATCAACATAATAAAACAAAGGAAAATTTTTATACTGATGATACGTAAAAATGTCAGAGATATTTACGTTTCAGTTAAATAAGAACATAGTGACTCTTTTTCAGGCAACTGGAAATTTTACATAATAATTGAATGCTTAATAAATAATAAAATCAATAATGCCTTCCAATTAACTCAAAGTTACCACAAGTTTTCGAAACTTTTCAGTTACGCTGGCTGGTTTATGTACACATTTCATCTGCAGTTTATCAATTTTTCACTGTTGTACTTTGCGAATGATATCTTAAATGGCGTAAACAATATTTGTTATGGTATTTTGACCTTAACACGGAAGATTCACAACGTCCTTAGCAGTGGGCGGCATCATTTCATTTAGAATGCAAAAGTGGTACAAGGTACAAATACGGAAATATAAAACGTGTAAAGCTACAACCGGCCTTTATAAAACAACATCAATATTTTATCCCACCACCAAATAAAACAACCTTAATATTTGAACTTAATCAATTGTGATCTTACAATTTTATAGCACAAACAACGAACTACCAAAAACACGGACAATATATCTGTTTAAGATGTCTCTATAATACCTCAAAAGTATATTTCAAAAAACTCATTAATGTCCATAGGCCTCATAATGGGATAAGGTAGATATGTCGTTGAATAAAACCAAAGTCAATTCGCTTGATGGCGAATTGATTTTGCGTTGACATTTTTAATCTGCTTTAATGCTGTCCCAAATGTTGGGTTTCCTTAAATTTAAATTCAAAATAATGTTATCCATCATGACTTAAAGCAATTTTAAATAATATTTAATTTCGGCGTTGCCGTGAAATGTTTAGTTTTTTAGTTAGAAATTGTATTATTCAGTTCTTCATTTTGTGTGTTACATGTTTTAATATTTTTCCCACACGATGGTTTTTGATCTGTTAATTTTGCAATTTTCCTGGTATCTCATATTAGTCTGAAGATGATCCCAAGTGGGCATCGAAAACGTTAACATTTTATACCTTTGAAAAAAGATTAAATCTATTTGGTGGGATTTGACTTTTGTTTTATTGAACAAGTATATTTCAAGGTATATAGCATATAAGCGGTAGTTTAACATAACTGTCCTTAATACAATGCGAAGAATAATGTTGGTACACATTTTCAGCTTTTACATTCTGAAAAGTGCAAGAGAACGAATGGTTTCAACACCTAAGAATAGATACTTTTCCTGAATAATAGTAATTATACGAATGGCCGATCTTTAAACGGTGTATATAATATATACCATCTGCTAATAAATATAACATAATTTTCTAAAGTAGGCTGTTAGAAATTACTCTTCAAGTAAACATTTTTACAATCACTGACCTTTTGATTCTAGCAGCTTCCAATGTTAACTACCATTTGATATTAATTGGTAAGTTTATGGACGTATTTTCCTAAATAAAATATCATTCAGCGGTCTATCTCAACAAATCGTATTTGATATACAGGTGATAAGAAAATAAATTTAATGTCCGTAGATCCCAATAAAAACAGAAGATAAAGTTGCCTGTAACGCTATTGCACGTATTCATTACAATATATGTATAAAATACAGTTTAAGTGCATCGCATCTTAAGTCACCTTGTTGCACATCATCACAAATTAAGTGGCCCAAGAATTGTTAAACGAAACAACATGTTGAATATCTGATTCAATGAGGATAAGAAATTCAGAAATACATTGTTAACTATAAATTAAAATAAAATTATTCTTACTAGACGCAACGCTATTAGATTACGTTACACTGAATGTTAAATAACTAGAACTATACAAAAAGACAATATTAATGAGAGCCAAAGAAGAATAGACAGTCGAAAAAGTTAAACAATGAACAAAACCTAACCCAAATAACTTCCTAGATTTTAGTGTAAATGAGCAAGGAATAAATTTAATTCTCATTCCACTTTTAACTATTGTGCTTGACAAATACGACTCCTTGCGCAACAAACTAACACCGGCAAACCCGAAGAACTTTACTAACAATGCAAATTGTTGAATTTAAATCAGAACATTTTTAGAGCGTAACAGCGCAGCAAACTGGCCCTGTTACGGTTTGTGCCACAGAGCGATGCAAACATGTACTACAATTTTCTGGAATTACACGGATAGAGTTTGATATGTCTGTAAATGAAACCGTAGAATAATGGAGTTCAATTAGTTCAATGTAATACACTCGAGATAAGAAAACATCACCAAAGGGAAACCCTTTTGGGTACCACAAAGAACATAAGCAGGCAAACGTTAATGATTTTATCTACAAAACAAAGCAATTATTATGTCTAATAAGTGAGGCACTTTTCAACGGATGTCTTAGATTTAGTTAATTTACAATGGCAGATATCTTCAGTCGAGATGAGATAGTGGGAAGCAGATATAATCAAATTATGCGCTGCATTATTCTGACTTAGAATTACAGTTACCGTAACAGGAACGAACAGTTAGCTATTGAGATCAAAAGTTCAGAATGCAAGTAATCTATGTACCTTACAGAATGATACACAAACAATGCATTAATCGTTACATTAATAGTTACCATTCTGTAGTACGGTTCAGTACAAACTACCAGTACAGCATCCGACATGCAAATGTGTGCCACATTCACGATTACGGAGGGTAATAAAATTAACGACCCGTATAAAATCATTTCTCGTATGTGCCTTGATCATTTATACTTTTACATAATATTGAGTACATACGTACCATCGTGGCCGAAAAAAAAACTAAGACATCAAAAATTTAGTTTTGTAAATCATATTCTCAAGTCTCATTTAAACAAAAAAAATTCATAATGACGTTTGGCTTTTAGATAGATTTTAAACGATGCCACAGTTAAATGCATTTCAAAAAGCAATTATCGTAACCCGATTAAACAATGGTGTAAGCATAAGGGAAACTTCAAACGAACTCGATAATAAAAACACCATTCTACTGGTCAAAACGAAGATTCGTGAAACTGGATTCGTAAACGGAAGACAAGGGTCTGGTCCACACAGAATTTCGGATGCATATCAAGACAATCAACTGGTAGATTTTCTTCGAGAAAATCCTTTTCAAACAATTAGGGCTAAGGAAGAGACATAATTTCCAGGATTCTCGTTACTGCTCGACGAACAATTGGAGAAAGTGATTTATTTAATCTTTGTTCGGCAAACAAAATTTTTTTAACAGACGCAAACAAACAATTTAAAATGGAGTTTGCTCAACAACATATAGGACATCAAAATGACTTCTGGGAGAGGGTTGTGTTCTGTGATGAAAAAACATTTCAGGTTTTCATAATCGCACTTTAAGAGTTTATCGACCAAAAAGAGCAAGATATCAACCTTTATACATGGTAAACTGGTCGATGTCCAATGGTCTCATAATGGGAAAGTAGATATCGTAGAGATTAAAAACAAAGTCAGATCCCACAAAATATAATATATTAATGAAGTAATGCGTTAACGTTTTCAAGACAGGTGTGTCTCATCTTCAGACAAATAAGTACAATTATGTAGGAAAATTTAACAATAGTAAATAACGTAACATGTAACGCAAGAAAATTCCATAATTAAATAAACTAAATGAAATATGCAACGCCAAAATAAATACAACTCTAAATAAAGTCAATGCATAATGTTATTTTACATTTTAAATTGAAATTTCAGAAAGCCCAACATTAGGGCTAGATGATTATTATATTAAAAATCACAAGAACAATACCGCCATGTTGTTAAATTTTCCTACATAATTGTACTTATTTGTCTGAAGATGAGACACAGCTGTCTTGAAAACGTTAACGCATTACTTCATTAATATATTATATTTTGTGGGATCTGACTTTGTTTTTATTCTCTACGATTTATACATGGTGTTAATGAATGCGTTTTACAAATTTATAGGGTATGTAGGGGTTTCAAAATAAACAACTTTTTATAAGAAACCCATATCCGGTAACGCACCGTTTTCGAGCTAAGACTGTTCTATGGAGTACTGCGCAATGCTCATAATAGTCAAACAACATCGATGCAAACATTGCACATCCGAAGTATATTTTCATATACTTTTTCAACAGTGCTAGGCGTTGTTTGGAGTTCTTGCGCTGCAGTCAGAATACGTGCTTAGTAGATCTTCCAACTCGGCAGGCGTCTCAAAATATAGGGGGAGTCAGGTCCGACGAGCGTGGTGGCCACGCTACTGTCTCTTTCGGTAAATTCATCACCGTCATCGAATATTTGGTTGATGTAGTTTCGGACGGCAAGCGAAAAGTGTGCTGGCGCACTGTTATATTAAAGCCAGTTTTGTTGACGAATCCCCAATGGTACTTCTTCCAACAATTCAGGCAATAGTTCTTGCAAAAAGGTAAAGTAAAAGAGGCCACTGAGACGGTGTGCAAAAAGGTACGGCCCAATTAAACAACATTCAGGTGGATAATTACTGTTGCCTGTTTCTTATTAGAGGTTGGTCTGTCTGGAATCCCCTACATACCCTATAAGTTTGTAACACGTATTCATTAACGCCCTGTATACGCGAAAAGTAAATTTAGCTGGCCATTTTTCGGTAAATGTTTGGGGATGGAATAGCACTAGAGATCCAGGCGTATGTGTAGTTGTAAACGAGAGACTAACTGGTGTCATGTATCGAAGGCTGTTGGAAGAACGTTAAGTACTTTCTGTTCAGCCGGTCTTCGGAGACAATTTTAGTTTTCATCGTGACAATTGCCCAGTCTATAGAGCACAGATAGTCCGAGAGTTCATAACGCTCATGGCATAAATGTATTACCTTGGCCATCGAAACGTCCAGATTTAAACCCGATTGAAAATGTGTGGGAAAGAATGACCAAATTAATGTACAGAGATGATAGCTTCAGACCACAGAACAGCGAAGAATTGCAGCAAAAGATTGTAGAAGCATGGTACCAAATTACGCCTGAATTTACTAACCAATTGGTGCTGTCCATGCCCAGGCTTTTATAAAATATAATAGACAATAATGGCGAAATAACAAAGTATTAATTAAATAATGCGTTTACATACTTTAGTTCATTCTTGTACAATCGTTCCTAATCATTAAAATATTTAATTTAAAATTACATTAAAACTTTAATTTTAATAAATTGTACGTTGTTACCAACCCCCAAGAATAATCATGGATAACCATGGTGATAATAACGTCCGCTCGACATAAATCATATTATCTTCAATCAGCATCCCGTTTACAAAGCTAAAATTTTGAAAAATTAACTACACAGTGACGTGCAACTGTCCTAGTTTCTTTCGATCACGATGGTACATACACACTTTAGGTTCAAATATGAATTCAAAACAAAATTCCTGGTAGAAGTTTTCCAGGATTATCTAAATTAAATAAAGTGTAATTGCGTCACTGAAACTACCTAAACAAATTTAATTTTTTTACAAGTTAAACTATTCTAGGGTGTCCCATAACTCGTGATAACACGCCTCGTAACTAAGACCATTCAAATATTTATTTGCCATACCTGCTCAAACATCATATCGATATTAATGACTGCGCGCATGAGTTGCATAAGGATTGTCATTTGCCCACACTTGTTTATTCAGAATACTGTAAATTCCATTTTGGGTAAATGTCGCCCCAACTGTCCACAAAATATGGCCACTAAAATTTCCTGGTGTTGATTTAATAGCCATTCACAGTATCTAACTCGTGCATTTTAATTATATGGTAATAAGTGTTGTACTTTCGGTTTTCGAAAAGCTTATAGGCCGTTGTCGTGTAATATACTGTCGACTTTGGTAGGTATGTCTACAATCCGACAAATATCACGTACGCTTCTGGTCGGCTCCCATTCAATTAAATCTAACACATTTTTCAATATTGGTCTGGGCTGTCTTACCATAAATGGACGACCAACACTTCTTCTCTCGCGTAGTTGTTGGTCAGTTTGTTTAATAACTGTGTGGTTTGGATGTCTGCTATTTGGATAGCGTTCAGTATATAGCATTGTCGCTGCATTACAATTACCACCAGCCTCTCTAAGAAGCCAACTCAGGTCAGTCTACTCAGCAAATGTGTATTCCATTAATGCAAGTGAAACGGAATTTACAAAAAAAAAATAAAAATATGTTTGACAACTGTAAAATTCAGAACAGCGGTATCAAATTAGATATAAATTACTATCAGCTTTGCTAGGTTTACCTTGATGCCATATCCAAATCTCGTGTTTTAACAAAATCCTAGGATCAAAAATCTGCAACTTAAAATTGTGCAGAAGTCATTTTTATTGTTCATAAGTTTATAAGTTCATTCATGAAGAACTACTTCCATCGATAATATCAAGAAGTATTAGTTTAGATTTGTTGTTAAAGATATGCCGGATTCGAATTTCAACCTTCAAGAAGTTAGTGGTATGAAAGTAACCTGCGAAAAATTGATATTTTAGCTGTTTTGTGTTCAGTACGCAGTGTTGAACAACGCTACGAGATGTTTCATCACAGCTTATTGGACACCCGTATATCCTTTTTCCGAACTTTCAAATTGATCCGCAATTTCTTAAAGATTCACGTATTGATGTGATCGGCAAGAAATTACAAATGCAGATAATCGTTGGTGAAAAGTATTAAAATCTATAGTAAATGTGAAGATGATGCCGGCTACAAAAATGTACATTACGCAGCCCATAGAAGTAATGCTCCTCAAGGTAAGTAACTTCACAGACAATTTTTTTAAATCATTCGATTACTCTTTTCTAAGATAAAGTGTCTTAAGCGCACTGTACTACTTCTACCGTGATATACAACAAGGACAATGTGAATGAAATGCAATGCAAATCGTTCTCAAACTTAAAAAATGGAATAGAAGAAGCTGCATGCGTGTATGTCATATTGGGCATAAACCAGGACATAAGTATAAGCATTATTGCTCAGGTGAAACTCGTTACATATTCTAAAAAATGCGCAAAGCTAAAACTAAAAAATTGATTTTGAATGTATACCACCTTATTGGAATTGGTTTTATCTGCTTCTCGTCTGTGCTTCTACGGTAAAATATTGTGGCTGCCTTTTTAGCATCGTTTGGTGCTCCTGGTACTATATCCGTAAAGCTTTCAACCAAAAAAAGTTTAAACGGTATTTAAATTATACTTAATTCGCAGCGTAGCATATGCCTTAATTATTTATGCTTTCACATAATATTGCAGACACAAATACCTGATGTGTAAACTATTCTTTACAGCCACGTATGTACCCAAAATTTACTTTTGCAGTACCGTCTCTTCCAGCGTTATCAAAATTAAATAAAATCTAAGTGGATCTCTAACCCAAATTCAGCAAATTTAGTAATTAATTTTCATACAAGCTATTATCATCAAGATATTAAAAATAAGTAGAATTACTACCATAAAATATTACATCCTGCAGTAGATGTTACAATAATGCTGGTTACAAATAATGAAAGAATTTCACGGATATTTTCTTGATATAATGTTTTTATTTTACCGCTACGGCAAAGTTTTTAGAAAAAGTGCATTAAGTAATTTCAGTATTAAAAGTGAAATAGGATAGGACAGTTCAGGTAACTGTTTCACTATGTATAATAAATTTTAAAAAAGCACAATGTAAAACTTCAAAAATTGATTTTAGTTTTACAACGCCATATTCAAATTGGTCATTTTTTCTGCGTTGCTGCGGTACAAACCGGTGTCTCTGTGTTATTTAACATACTTTGATGTTCTTGGAGTAGTACCCGTAAAGCCTTTAACCCAAAACAAGTTTAAAGAACAAATTGGCAATTTAAATTATAGTCATTAGCGCCGTAGTATGCCATTGATAATTTCAAACTGAAAACGATAAAGATGATCCCGTCTTTAAATTACAAAACAAGTATGCAACCACGTGGCGCGCTAAACAAATATTAAATTCTATAATCATAAATCTAGATGACTAGGTGTTTTACTATTTAGATATTCGTTTTATGGCGCCATTTTCTGCACCTTATGACATCGGTTTTAAAGTTAAACGAACATAAAACGCGGTCATTTATGCCACGCCTAAGTGGTGTAATAAAATTTTTATTATTTCATATTTCAAAAGAGTGAAAAATGGTTTTATGTGCGTGCCAACAAAACCTTATTGATCATAAAGGAGAAGGAATTAATATGGCGCCCCATAAGGAATCCTGGATTACTTTACGATAAATGTGTAAACAAAATAAGCAACGCGTTGTAGTTGCCTATTTTGAAAAGCGAAATTGAGGCAAAATCTATAGACTACATTTAGAAATACGGATATTTATCAAGATATGCAACATTTTCAGATTTTTCAGAAAAAGTAAAGCATTTTGTAAATCATAGTTTGGGTTCTACAAATACAAGGGTAGTTTTAGAAATTCACAACAATGATTGTATTTACGACTACAATTTTCCAGAGTTCTCTTATACAGGATGTCGGTTTGAAAGCTTGCAATGTGTTGTATCGCTGGAAGCAAAAGAGGTATTAAAATTTTCCAGAAACCGTTTCTACAAGATGGAGGGAGAACCATCACGACTCATAAGGTAACATTCTTCATTCAACTCCTTAGGCTCTAACTACCCCAACAATTAAATTTCAAATAGTAACACCCATCTTGTGACATCTCATTGAAAAGCTCTTACAAAATGCTGTTCTTCTTCTTCTTCTTCGTTGTCGGTACCTCTTTTACCCGGAGGTGCCATTCAGTGGTAGCAAATATTTTCTTTATCAGATTCATTTCGGAAAAATAGAATGGCCCAAAGATCTTCAGATTTGACTCTATCAGACTCCTCTTAATAAAGTTATTAAAATTTGTAGTCTACTTCACTTAGTCTCAATCCATTGCACAACGGCTACAATAGTTCAGGAGTGCCGAACTATTCCGTGACAAACCTTCCAAAATGTTCAGAGAATTTGAGAGTAGACTTTACTTATTGCCTAGAGAATACTTGAAATGATTTTGAACATTTAAACTAATATTTCTATATTTGAATTATAATTATTTATTTCTGAACCTCTTAAGCTTTATGTCTTAATGTTTTCAAAAGAATTAGGTAAAAAAAAATGTTTGCTACTATTCAACAGCACTTCGTAATTACAAATAAATTTGTTAAACCACAAACAGAAAGTTCATAACGGTAGGTTAACAACGTTCAAAACGTAATTCTAAATTTCTAACGTAGGTATTCTGTAGTATACTCGGTGCCTGTCTACGAATCCCCACTCGTTTCCACTGTAGACATCTGCTCCATTCTTGTCTTATATGTCTATTGTGAAACTAATGTATTAGTTAATTGTATCTGAAAATTGAAGTTATGTATACTTTCGGAATCATTTATCATCAAACTAAAAAAGTGTGCAGATTGTGGCAATGCCATACAGCACATCAGCACTAACAAGCATATCAAATTTTCTAAACAGTACCTTGAAACGCTTTGAAAATTTGCTATGTTATTACTCGTATCCTATTTAGGAAATTTAGGTTGACTGACCAGCGTGAATATATTACCCATCAAACTTCAGTAGCGCCCAAGCAGCCAATTTGTATTATTTTTCGCATCCTATTCAGGTACGTAGGTGCACTTCTGTTAAATAGTCCTCATTGACAGTTTATTAATAACTATCTGCATGGACAGGGTATCCCTTCAAGTACATTGTCCATTAGTTAAAAGGGGAAAGATAATTTTTCGCAGCCTATTCAGAAATATAGTGTTATCCATATAAATTTGGACGTTACACTAAAAAGTATCATGAACAAAAATATCCATCCGCATGTTTCATTATATTAAACAACGGCGAGTGCAAAAAAGCACGCAAAAATAGAAAAACAACTCTACACAGTGTCCAGTTACATAAAAAATAGACGACAACAACCAGTGGTATCAAAAATACAATAATATAAAGGTTCTTCATCACATGAGTACAAAATTTTTTGGCAACATAACTTCATTTTATTAAGATGAAAAAATCTCACTTTTCCACATACTTAATTTATTGTGTTAACTAACTAATAAACAAAATGAAGTACGTAATAACGACTAATTAATATTGTACATAATAAAACATGGAATGAAGCTTGGAGAATAATAGTTGGTCCATTGCGCACAATTGTATACTATTATATCGTTTTCCGCAAACTATTACTGCGGTGATTTATAAAAAACAATACGAGCTTTTCATTGTGGAATTGAAAAGAGATAGAAAAACCGAAATAATTGCAAAACCAAAGAATACGAGGTCGGACAAATATGAAGCGGGTCATCCGATTACAACGAGAAACCCCGTAACGATCGAAAAGTCCCACAACTTGTGGCGGCTGATTGACGACCGACACTGAGAATGATGGAGCAGGAGCTGAGTATTAGCCGTGAAACTATTAGAACCATTTTGGAGAAGGATTTGAAGAAAAGGAAGGTCTGTGCCAAATTTGTCCCGCACAATTTGACCGCTGACACCTCCCGCGACTTCATTGCAACAGCCAACAGTGACCCAAATTTTCTGGAATCAATTGTTACTGGTGACGAGTCGTGGTGCTTCCAGTACGATCCAGAAAGCAAGAGACAAAGCATTGGAATGGCGATAGAAGACGTCTTCCAGGCCAAAGAAATTCCGTCTCCAAAAATCAAAAGTGAAGACCATGCTGATCACTTTCTTCGACAGTCAAAGCATCATTCACAAAGAATTTGTGCCACCGGGTGTCACCGTCACTAGCCTGTACTACGAGGTGTCATGCGTTTACTAAAACGCATTCGACGTGTGCGACCGCATTTGGCAGCCTCCGGCAAGTGGCACCTTTGACACGACAATGGCCCTGTGCATTCTGCCTTGATTGTGAAGAGGTTTTTGGCGACAAGAATTGTCCCAGTCTTAGAACATCCTCCCTATTCGCCGGATCTGTCTCCAGCGGACTTCATGCTGTTTCCTCAGCTGAAATCGACCCTCAAGGGAAGGCGGTTTGACGACGTGGAAGACATTCAACGGAATGTTACCGCCGAACTAAACGCACTTCCTCGCGACAAGTTTAAGCAGGTTTTCCGCGACTTGTATCGTCGATGTCAACGGTGCGTAGAAGTCGAGGAAGATTACTTCGAAGGACGCTAGAGGTATTTTCATCTATGGCTACCTCACATGCTTTGTATTTAATCAATCCCGTTATGTATTTGTCCGGCCTCGTACTTGCATACTTTTCGCTGATCGACTATAACAACGGAACTATATCTATAAAATAAGTGATTGGTTTTAAAAGACACCCACAAACACCTTAAATAAAGTGATTAGCTAACTAGACAATCGACAATTCTTATTAGACAATGGACCGTAAAATTTGCGTTCACTATTTCTAAAATGTTTTATTAAAAGAATAAACAAAACGTCCAACGTTGAATAAATTGTAAACGTTTCTTTTTGCCACGTTGCAACTGCATAAAAATACTGCGCTAGTTACGGTGCAATTATATATAAAGGGACAACAAACGGACAAACTGATTCTTTTAAACACTTTGCACTTATTAAGGTTGTTGGGAAGTATTTTGTATGGTTCTCTGAAGAAAGTATAAACGGCGTATTATTCGTTGTTATATTACTACTAAAGGAACCGTTTCATTCGTTACATACAGTTGCAAAATAACACGTCATTCTGCCCAGTAGTTGTTCGTAACCAATTCTTTTAATGTGATTATTTACATATGAAATTAAAAACAGAATATCGCGTCTTAATTATATATTGTTTTAAATAGTTTCTTCGTAACTGATATTCATACCAGCAAAAGAAATACTTTATGGGACGTTTTTCTTCATTTTCAACTGTGTCTACGTGACTACGGAATTAAAACGTGGTGGTGAAAACCCGAAAAAAGACCCTCGCATTGGACGCCCAATAAGTGGGACAACACCGGAAATCATCGAAACAGTTCACAATACGGCTTTGGAGGGTCGCTAATTAAAAAGCTTCTGAAATCGCTAAGGCTGTGCACATCTCAGATGAACGTGTCTTCCATATCTTAACAGAAAAGTTAGATATGAAACAGCTATACGGAAGGTGGAAGCTGCGCTTGCTAACAATTGATCACAAAAACATTAGAACGCAAATTTAAAAAAAATTATGGTGTTTTACAGAGAACCCAACTGAATTTCAGTTCCGCCATTATGCACCCGCACACAACAAAGTTGGAATGAAAAAAAGCTTCATCACAATCCACGAAAGACTGCAAAATCTACAACAGCAACGATTTTCTCCTATAGTAGAGAGATATTGCTATTAGGTTATCTTCTAAAGGGCTCAACAAAGAGGAAAGAATACTAAGTTAACCTTTTAGATGAATTGAACAAAACAAGTGGCGAAAATATCCAAATTTTTTGAAAGAAAAAAAGTGATTTTTTATGAAGACAATGTACGTATCCATACAACTGCCGTTTCCATTGCAATATTTTACGAATTCAAGTACAAATTACTACTCATTTGATTTAGTTCCATCTAATTTCCGTTTGTTCCCTGTAGTGAAAAAATAATAGTTCCAAATGAAAAAGTTAAAGTATGAAGAATATTGCGCAGACCTTGAGGAATCAAGTTCCGTGAAGACATGGCTGTTAATGGAAGATGTACTGCATAATAAAAATAAAAATAATTTCAGAACGATATAAACTGTTATTCTATTATATTCCAAGAACATTTCAAATGATTCTCGTTATCTTAGAAAAATGAAACAATAATCAAAGTTTTACGTTGACTGCCTACTATTGTGGTTACAGTTAATATTAATAAATGGTGACATTCGGAATATTTGGAGGCGTTATGATCAAGCAAAATAGTGCATTCTTTGTGTGGTTTCTCATTTAAACCACCTACGTGCAACCCAAACTTCAAATTAATTTGCACCAGCAGCTAACAAACAACGGTGTGTTACAGTACCAATTATTTTAAGAACCTTTCAATTCCAAAACAAAGGAGTGGTTTTATGAGGAAGTCTGAACCTTAATTAATAATGACATGCCATGTATCTCGTAACATTAAACTCGCATCAATTATCTTCATTAAATATTAAATTGAACAAAATCGTTCATAAAAAGGGCCAGAGCAGGATCGTGTTGCGTTACTACCACATACTTTGTCATGCTCGATTTCTTTTTGTATTTAAATGTATTGCATTTGTTTAAGCATTTGTGAAATGTTTCGCTTGTTCTTTTTATTGCATGTTTGCAGATCATGTTGTGACTCACAAAGCCGCAAAACCTGTTGGATATGAAGTGTGTAATGTCAACCCACTATAATTTCAAGATTATTTCCATTTTAAACCATGAGAAATTGCGTTATACAACGCCAACATATTGCGACTATATCCTTAAATATCATCGCAAAAAGGGAGAAAATAAAATAATCATTCCTGCAGAACTGCAACAAAAACAAAACTGCAATGAAAAGTGTTGTATGAATGCAATTCAACTGTCAATACGATACGTGAAACAATAATTACAGAATTCCTGCCAGGTTATTAAAGTCAGTTTGAACGCGTTTGATTAACTTATAATGTTCGAATGTATATGTTCAGGAATCTAATCCAAGAAAATGCACATTTTTATTGATTGCACACAACTTTCATTCCACAGTAATTTATAAACAAATCTACCGTTTAAGAATCAAAAAGTCAACGTACTCTTAAGATTTTTTGGAGACACAGGGTGTCCTCTATTCACCCAAAACTGAAACGAAAAGCTGAAACAGTTTCGGCTTTAGTGTTAGGATGGGCGTATAATTTGGTTTACACGAAGGCATGTAGTAGCTTGAAGCTTGAAGTATACATAACCAGGCTTATACGAAATGTAAAAAATTCAAGTCAACAATGTTAGAAATGTTCGCAACTTCCTTGAAAACAGTTTAAAATCTTGTTTAATTCCTTTTTAATACATTTTCTTAAATGTCAGTAAGTAAGAATACAACTTCATATTGTTATGCAACATTATGTGATTGGTTCCTGTAAAACGATGTATTTGTTGTGATACAATAATGTCAGATAGGAATTTTCCATTACTTCCCTAGCAACATCAAGCGTTTTCACAATTCCTTTTACGGTCACGCACTTTATTTTTACTGGTAGCTCTTTCTGTCTCAGAAAACAATTTTAATTAATTTAATTTCCTTGAGTTGTTTATAGTCACCATATTCTTTAAAGCAGTTCTTACTTCAAAATCCCTTTAGCCGACAGCCTTTTCGCCCAACTAGTGGACACCGGCCTCTTCTCTGTCACGTGTTTCTCCTCAGCGCTAAGGTAGAAACACGGTGGACCTACAGTATAACGTCGAATCCGAACGAATCGAAATTCCAGAAGAGGTTTTTAGCATTAAAACCCCACGGTTGCAAGCTGGATTGGAAAATTGTGTGTGGTGGGTTGCAGACAAGAATTTTTATACGTTGCATGGTAATGTTGGGGGAATCAAACCCAAAAATCACAGAAAACGAGCGCTCTACTAACTGAGGTATCACCAAAACACACTAACATTTATTTGCGAGAGAAACATTCTATTATAAATAATATCTGTTTAATCTATTCACCATCTGAGTCATTATAATCAAAAAGATAATCGTAATCCTTCCGTTCTACTTTTTAAAGAACCTATTTTGTGTAATTGCAGAGTAAAATGGGAAATATCAATGAAATCATAAGAAATAATAATCATTGCACGAGTTTGACAGTTAGTTTGTTATGTTCTTTTGATTTTGCCACTCCATCTGAATTAAAGTCATATTTTAATTGCAGCTTCATAGGAATCAAAATTCTATTTTAATTATCATTCTTAAGTCGATGCTATATTTTTTTTTTTTTT
>JABXWE010009091.1:0-45959 GCA_014611495.1 Limonius californicus | reverse complement strand
AATATTGAACAACCTTTGCTCTGTGGCAAAGAGCATTATCATCTTGAAAGATAAAAGTTTTGTCTAGAAATAACTCTTTTCCACTAGGCAGCATCTTCTCCTGTATGACATCAATGTATTTGGTTGCATTCATCATGCCAGATACAACATGCAGTTTACCAACCCTTCAGCAGACATGCAGCCCCTCTGTCATGAACAGAGGTTGGATGTTTAATTGTTGGCAGAACACACTGTCGTGAAAATTCTTTTCTAGGAAATCTTCTAACATATATGTTTCCAGCATGATTTTTAATGTTAAAGGTAGATTCATCACTAAATAATGCCTTCTGCCTTTGTTCTGGGTCCCAATGACGATGATCGTTTGCCCATCTCAGACGCCTTTGCTTTTCTGATAGGAGGGGTTTCTTCCGGACTTTACAATTCGCTCCGCAATACACTGTCATCTCTCACAATGGTTTTTTTTTGGACGACCACGGCGGGTTTGTCTTTAATTTTTTCTGTTTCAGAGTATTTTTTGATCCCTCTCATAACTATAGATTGATTGCACGGCACATTGATAGCTATTTCACTACTGGAAGCGCCTTGTCCATGATGAAAAATGATTTCATATCGTTTTTCATCCGATAATTTGAACGGTTTCTTTTCGGATGGCATTTTGCCACTGTTAAGGACATGCAAAATGCAACTGAAAAATCCAAGGTACCTGCAAATATATATATATATATATATATATTGCTATGTTATTTACTCTATATTAATGTTAGTATTATAAATAATGACTTAAACTATGTTATTCTTATAATATAACTATGACTACAGGAGATTTTTGGCTTCGTAATGATGTACGAATATTAAAAAGGATATTATTTTCTTGATAGGAGGTTGTTTGTACCTGAAATTTGATTATAATTAGTTTATTCAACATGTAAAGAAAGATGTTTATAAGATTATTTCGACTAATAATGGTAAATGCATACTTAACAAGAGAATTAGGTATCTGGTGTCTTCGGAAATGCTTCGTTCTGGCATCATAAGTGTTTAAAGTGTTTTGGTGACAAGACTTTCTTTTGTGAAACTAATTGTGACATCATAGTGTGATGCAGGAAGTTATTTTAGTTGTTTTATGGGGGTGAAGGAGCCCTGAAACTTAAAAATGTTATTATTGAGAATTTATATTTGTGACGATGACTATTAACACATTTATTTATGGTTTATTTTGATAATATGGTTATATTTATGTTAAAGTGTGTATAGGGAGAAGTATAGGAGAGATTATTATAGTTTAATTGAATTTGTTTAACATTTATTGAGGAAAATATTGTTGTAATTTGATTTGAGGTTATAATTCTTTAATTGGATATTTTTATATGTATTATGTATGTACAAGATGTATAATTTGGTTCTACATGTTTGTTGATATTTGTTCTTAATGTTTATAACAATTTTGTAACGTTTTAATGAAATTTTGTGTTAAATTCAATATTATAACACATGTAAAATTTTTATCTTAAATTCAATTGTATTTGGTATTGTTAGATGCGTAATTTTATCAGGATTGTGAATCTGATGTTTGTTTAGTCATATGTTACTTTTTAACTTTGTTATTAATTATTTTGTAATGTTATTGATCATATGTAGATCGAATTGATTAGGATTTTCGATTCCATTGTACATTTTTTGGTTTTGTATGCGCCGTAGTCTCAAAATTAGCCAAAATTTGAATTTAGTCTGTCTTCAACGCTCAAAGAATAAGCACGTATTCATCGATAGCTTAAATTTTGAAAATTAAAACCATTAAGAACTATATTAGAAAATTATGGGCGGTGCCCAAAGTTGTTTATTTCTGTTAAAAGAGGTTATGTGTTAATTTAGTGGAATATGTAAAAAGTTACTTGAAAAGTGTTTATTTTCATTTAAAACAGAATAATAAAAAGATTTAATTATGTTACAATTTATAAATAAGTGTTTAATTTGGTTTTAAATAATTAAAAAAACTTACCTGAAGTGTAATCAACAGTGGAAGCATTTTCAAACTTATGATTTAATAAGTTAAAAAGCCTGTTAAATGCAAAGTGAATTTATTAATGAGTTTAATGAGAAGAAGTTACTTACCATTTCTGGAATATTTATTGAGTTTTATTACAATTGTAAGTAGTTCAGCGAAATTTGGTGCCATCGGTACGAGAACAAGCGGAGTGGAGCGGTCATCTGATATTTGGCGGCAAGTTGCTGAGTTCGCATATTTGGGGAAGGTTAGTTATACCCGGTGCGACATCAATAAGGATATACACCCGGAGTCAACATTTATAAGAAAATACAGATAAGTCTTAATTAATTTTATTGTATAAGTGTTGATTTTATTATTGTATTTCATAACTATCAAATCTAGGGAAGCCACGAATTTAAAAAAAAAATAATAACCCTGAGAATTTAATTTATATGTATGTTTTTATGTTTAAATCATTTTATTGGCGTAACCAAAATTATTAACAATTTATTTAAGCTAGCCGAGGTTTTATAAATCAAAAGTTACAGTTATTTATATTTATTAAATTATTTTATAGCATATTACACCACATATATTTAACATAACATTTATATGACGCAAGCCAACATGGGGCTATTTATTTGCTTATTATTAATTATTTATTAGGAGTATTACACTACATTTATATGGCTTGTCAACGTGGGGCCATTTATATTTATTAAATTAATAATGATATTTATTACACAACAATATATATATATATATATATATATATATATATTCATACAAGGTTAATATGACCTCCAAAATAGGTATTTTCTTAACGTAGTCACCTCCAAAATTTCGTTGTCACTTCCGATTTCGGAGGTGACAACGTATCGCCATAGTTGTTAAGTTTTCTGATACTAGATGTGCTCAGGAGGCCATTCCCGAAAATTTGCCTGGAGGTGATTTTGACCCCCCGTATCTACAAAACGATCTTTTAGTTCGAGTATATACCGCTGGCGCTGGCGTCGCTTATGAATTTGGTACGCCCAATACTAAGTCACCTCCGGTATACAGACTGCCTATTGCCACCTCCAAAATGACGGCAACATTGCCTTCGTTCTTTGGTGTAATATTACATTAGAACAGGGCACTCGCAGATTGAAGAAATCGTTGAATCTTCGAGTGGAGAGCGGCAAATTTGAAATGCTTAGTCGTTGACGGAACCTTATAAATCCGTTTTATGTTCGAGAAACCAATAAATTTAAATAATCCGATTAAACTGGTGGCATAAATTCATTAAAATCGAAACGAAACTATATTTCGGCGAACTCTTCGAACACGTCGATTTTATTTCCTCAAAATATATACTTTTACATTAAATTAAGTTTCAAACCTTTAATTATTTTCGGGTTATGACATCATCATCAATTTGTATTAAAAATTATGAATTTTTTTCGACTACATTTTAACCAGATATAGGCGCGAAACGCTAATAACTACTGGGTTTCTTTTAATTGTTATTTTATTAAACTTCAACATCTACTTTCTACACTTGAACTTAAAAGAACTGGTTACTAATAAAAAACACAAATTCATAAGGGTTTTTTTATTGGGAATACTGTTGGCTAGCAAAAAATTCGTTGTTAAAGACTATTTAATTATAAATGTGTTATACCAGTAAAGATACAAAAACTAAAGATCAAGTTTCCTCTGGAGGAAACTTGGGCAGTTTCTCTAAACGGTAAGCTAGTTCTATCTTTAGGTATTTAATCTTGTTAAATGCTGAATTTTGGATCGTACGACCGGGATTGTTTTCTGAATATTATTTTTAATAAGAAACTACATCGGAATCACCTGGTTTTGAAACTGAAAATTAATTCGAAATTTTTCCTGAAAATTAAAAATTTTCAATATTTTCTGACCTTCACTTCTAAACGGTTCATCATCTTTGGTGTTCACTAATTCCTCATTGCTTGTCAGACATGCAAACTTAGCATCTACAAAAATAAAAAAATAATTTGTTTTCATGTATTTATTCTTCTTTAAACAATACTTCTTGTTGATAACGGGCGCTCATTTTTACTACTATTTTCATTTGCTTCCATACTGCTGCCAATTAGGTTTCTTTTTCGGCCACTATTTTCTTCTGAAATATTTATATTTCCGCCACAATACTGATTATTTTCATCAATGCAGTATCTAGGTATCTTTGTCATTATCTTCCTCGGAAATTCAGAATTTGGATCGATGGTTATTTCAGCTAAAGATTTCCCCTTGTATTCTATAGGGATGGAATCCTTTTCCACCATAATGAGCAATTTGGAAACTTTGGCCGTTTGTTAGATATCTACAGGCAATCTGATGAAAAATATATATATATATTAGTTGAATGACCAAAATATTTAAAATTGTTCTTCAAAAATAGTTTGCATATTTATTAAAATTGCCGAAAATAATAAAATTTGAATATATTACTTTAAAACATACGTTTTTAATTTCATCGAAAAAAAGCAAATATTAAAAAATCAATTTACGAAGCTCTTTTAGCTTTTAAATAATGCAAAATATATTGGAACGAGTATATTTTAACATACTCGTAAAATTCTTCATGAGTCTTCTGAGTATGTCCCATGAAATTTGCGAATTGTTTGGATTCATCTTTACTTAAGTTCAAGATCTGCATAATGGTTGCGATTCGTTTCCTTAGCTTGTTGCTAGATATGGTTCCTGGCTGATTTAATTTTTTTACAAAGGGTTTTAATGAAGATGTCACCTTTTCCCCATTTTATTGTGCTTCCCGGCATTGCAAAGATGTATTCATTATCTGTGGGTATATATTTAAATCGATGTTTTAGTATCAAATTCACAAAGTTTTGAAGCTTATTTGGCACTAGAATTACCACAGCTCTACTTCCCTTGCCACTGTTCAGGACACTTTTATATTTTGTAGTTACTTTTTCCGCATCTGTAAGTACATTTTCAAAATATTTTGTATTCGTTTTTTATCATTCAGATAATCTTTTATTTTCAGATACTGTACATCCCCAATTCCTCGTCTGTTAAAAAGAATCAATAAGGCCAGAGTACATTGTACCAATAACTTGTTCGTTCGCATCACTATTAACTAGTTGTAGTTGCCACTCATTTGCTATATTCGAAACTTCCTCCCGAAATGTCTTGATATCACTAACAAGGAGTAACAACAAAGTTTATTCTATCGTTTTCTGTCAAATCTTTATTAGCAAGAGATGTTAATTCGGTATTCCAACGTGATTGACTTTTGAGTTCTGTCTGCACCATGGTAAGTATCACCAAAATAGAGCACATAAATATCACATTAGTTTTTTGTTTTTGGCTAATAGTTACCGAGATAGAAATAATAATTCACTTATATGATATGTAATAATTTGATATTTGATTCTGTGCTTACCAGCTCCTTCTCTGTAGGGGGTTCAATAATGTCTTCAACTGATAAAATAATTATTGATTCATTTGACTGATGAGATGACGTTGTTTCAAAATTGAAAATGTTTGATTTTTGTGTATAAGCATTAATGTCAAAGTCAGGGTCCCTATCAGCTTTACTTTCTGCGGTGCCCTAAGACCAGCCGTTTCCGAGATATTTCATAATTTATGTGTGCAATGTGTATATGCATTATAACGCTAGAATGCAAAAAGTTACGATCAGAGCCGTCTCGATGGGTGCACTGTACACAGCGCCGGCCTTGCAAGGGCGCCGGCTTTATCCAAGCTTTATTTTTCAAAACATACTTCCAATTTCTTACTTAATGTAAAAAAAACTGGTGGGAAATGTTTTTTTTTTCAATACTGAGGGCGATACCACATGTGACGATTCTGATTAGTATTCTACTTACCATCATTTAGTGCCAGTTTCACCAATAAGTGGCCCCTGGAATCCATTTTAAACACAATACGTAATAAACACACAATTTCGAATCGTATAGAATGAAACTACAACGCCCTGTCTGGATTGACCAAACTTAACAGTCTTAAACATCCAAATACTTCTAAATGCTGCCGGGTAATAAACCGTACGATTTTTCATGCTGCGAAAGGTAGTACAGGAAGACGGGTACTCCCCAAACAAACTAATGCCATCTTATATGACATTCCCGAAATCTCCGAAAGAAGCAAATGTGGAATTTTATGATTAATGACTAAATTTTGTCTTACTTGCTTCACAAGCCGTAATTTCAAAAATTATGCAAACTGAAACTACGCAAGGTGGGGTCGGGGTGTATTATAAACATAAAGCATTTGCTGTGCTTCAAGAAATGAATACTGGATACGCACTAATGTAAAACAATTATTTTTTTGATACATGATGCTAAACTTTGTTGTACAGGGTGCCCCATATTGAACCATTTTATAGAGTATCTCGACATGCATTGGTAGAATCAACCTTCGTGAACACAGGTAGTTCTTAAAAACTGAAACAAATGTTTCTTTCCTATTTTTCTGTATCATTAGCGTTACTAACGTCTGAAAAACTGAAAAAAACTTGTGAAAAAGAAATTTAAAGTAAAATATAAGGGTTATCACAGGTATTCTGACATAACAATATCGATTTCAGCCCCTTCTTTTTTTCATTTGCATTTTGAGCAACCGTGTAAATGAAATAATCCGCCAAAAAAAAATTATTTCTATGCACCATGTAAATTGATAAAGGCGGCAGCAATAGAGCAGCCATAAGACACCTCTCATCTTTAACAACATAAATAGGTGATCAATCACTAATTTTTAACTATTAGTCGGGCAAATTGCTACAGAAATATTCATACTCAGTAACAGAATTATGAAAACTACGAATAAGTTCAAAGAAACTGATTCCGAAATTACATTGGCCTTCTAATACTGTACTAAATATTCAACGTACGTACGTACCGGCCTCCGTAAAATACGGCAACACTGCTGGAGGTGACTAAGGTGTATGCATAATATAATATGTATATACAAATGGAGGTGACTTTGTATCTCGTATATGAACTATATACACAGATTTGTTTTTTGAGAAATCGTTTCCCCTCTTTAGGAAACCGTATTCTAGGCTTCCCCCTCATCACAAATATGCCCTTATATACGGTCCAGGATATCGGGGTAACCCGGAGGTCAGGTCGTCGTATTCATGACCCGGAGGTGACAGCTTAACAGCTATCAATATATATATATATATATATATATTTATATTTCGTATTGTTTAGTCATGATCCATAATTCTTAAGCAATGGTTAAGTGGATAGGTGTGATTACCATTCACACTGGGTACATGTTACCCTTTTTTGGAGTGTTCTTCTGCAAATGTTTAGAGTGGCATAGTGGCAGAATAGGTAACCATCTTATTCAACCATATTTCTTCCATGAAAAGTTAACTTGCCATCGTTAGTTGGATTTCCTAAAACACATTCCACCTGTGTTGGCGGAAGATGTAGAACGTAATGTACGACAAAAACTGTGGTATCAACTTAATGGTTGCCCTGCTCACTACAGTTATATTGTGAAGGATTAACTAACTAATGTATTTGAAGAATATTGGAGCGGAAGAGGAGCTGTGCATTCATGGCCACCAAGAAGTTGCGATAGCATTCTACTACTTTTTCTTTGGGGTACAACTTAAAAAGTAGTATAGAATAATCATTTCCTGAGTATAACGTAGAATCTGGCTTGGGTTCGAAACCTAAGCATTACTTAACAGATTTAAACAAATCTTGTCTGCAACCCACCATACACAATTTTTCCAACCGTGGGATCTTAATGCTAAAAACGTTCTCTGGAATTTCCGTCGTTCATATTCGTAGGTTCCTAATATTTCTACCTTAGCGTTAAGGTGAAACACGAGGCAGAAAAGAAGCCGATGCCCAACAGCGGGATAAAATGGCTGTTAATGATAATTACGGTTGCACCAATGGGCGTTTTTCTTGTTTAATATGAATATGGCAGTTAATTTTTACAATCAGAGATCAACTTGACAGAGAGAAACTATAATCTATTTCTATGCTATAAGAAATTTAATAATTTCAGTTGCTGTGTATGTTAGGCTGCGTCAACCACTTTAAGGAGTGACAACTTAGCTAGTCCACTGTGTGTATATAAAAGAATTATGTCCAACCTCAGAAATCGTAGAAAGTCTACACATAGAAGAATTATATTGCACTTCATTAACGACTGTTGAATTTATTTTTCCGTTTCCACTGTTACTTCGTTAATAACACAAAAAATGGTATCCCCCTACTAATAAAGTAGCACTGGCCCTAACAAGTTTTCAGTTTCAAAATATTATTCTCGATACCCGTTAATCATTTGATGAACAACCCCGGCGTCACGTAGGGATCAGATAACAAACATATTTTAACAGGAACACCGATCTCCATATCCTACATCATTAATTTTGTTGATGTACATGTAGCTTTGTCATTTTACTAATTAAATCAATTAGTGGTTATCTAACTAATCTGTGTAGATGCGATTAGTGACCCGTAATAATGAACATATATGTTTGCGTATGTGAAATATTTTCGTTGGCCATTAAATTAATAAACATAATGTTACCAATATTTATTGCTGTCGCAATCATTTATTTTAACACTGGGCCATTATGTAAATGGTATCAGCAATGGACGCAGCCGAAATGGGGCAAATGCATGTTACGTAGCCGATGTCGTTATAAATTTGATAATATTAATTATTGGTTAATATAACTTAACGGAAGATAAAAAGATCTCATCGTTTATGTACGCAGTTAACGCAATTCGATATTTTCCAGTCTAGGAGAGAAACGTCCAAGAAGGAATGCAAATTCTAAAGATTTGCCAAATTCTTTAAAAATGGTAGTAAGAGGGACACTATACAACATGTATGCAGAAAGTGAGTTGAATATTTGAGGTTTTTAGTGATGTAATTCATCGTTATGTTTTCTTATAGAGCAACATGTTGCCATCGCATCACTAAATGGTGCCCGTAAACAGGGCCACATATTACTAAGCCACACTAGCTTAAATCATGTTCTGCATAATATTTTTTTAAGGACATTCTGGAAGATTATGGCAAAATAAAGACATACATATGAAGCAAACCTGAAGGTTACGATACAAAACGTTTCATTCTTATTCAGGCTAGTTCTAAATCGGGTTTTGTAGAAAATGTATCGTTATTTTTTGCATCCCAATCGCAAAAAGAAGATTATCGTGTTGAAATGAACGGTGAAATGTTTAAGAAGTGGTTGATTATACGTTTGGTAAATAATTTAGAGGAGTATTCATTAATCATTATGGTTAATGGTATCATTCAATTTTAATTGAAAAGATGCCATCATCTGCGTATATAAAGCCTAATATTGCAGCTAGGTTAACTGCAAATAATACTTCTTTCAACCGGAGACCTCGCAAAGTTGACTTACTTACAATGGGTAAATTACAGATGTTGTGGACATGAAGTTCTACATTTGCCACCATACCACTGTGAGTGTATTGACATCGAAATGATATAGGCGCGTACAACTATTAAAATCACCATATTAGCGGAGATGGTTCTGGTGGCGACAAAGTCATTGCAATGTTGTTGGAATCACTACAACATTGTAGCTACTCCAACAGTTTGCAAAAATTGCATACGTCATACCGAATACCTTATTAATAAGTGATATGGACGTGAAAAGATTTTACATGTAAAGGTGAATGAAATTGTAATCCGTGTATATAATTCAAGTGATTCTAGTTCGGATTATAGTGATGGGGGTAATTCATTTATAATATCCATTATGTATTTTCGAGTATTTTTAAGGTACAGACTTAGTATTTTCTATTTCGTATTTGCAGTTTAATTAGTAGATTGCATCTTATTTTCTAATGCATACATACAGGAAGATTGAAACATAACCTTATTTTTAAACGTCAAATGTATTAGCAACTATAACTTTTAAAATTGCCTCCAACCATTTCAACTTTAAATAAATTTAGGTTTGAAGTTGCTAATCCGGCCAACTTTTTTAATCGTCAACCATACGCCTGTGATTTTCCCCCTAATCCTCATCTTTCCTAGATTTGATTATACATTCCCATTTCTTTTAAAGGAGTCGATGGGCCATATCAGCGTAATTGTTTCAAAATATTTTGTATTTAAGAGAATTTCTTAGCATGCTTAATCATTAATTCCTTAATTATATAAATATTGATTAGAAATCCAAGATATTGTTCTAATATGTTTGGAAGAACCTCAGTTTTCAATAAATTTGTGGAATTATTATACAAATTCGTGCGATAATATACAAAAAGAATAATGTAAAAAGACAAATATGTCTAAGCGCTTCAAGGCTTCTGATAGGAGGTGTATATAAAAATATCGTAAATTTGTATTTGGGTATAAAGGCCTTCGCACCGAAACGTCCCCGCGCCAAGACGTTCTCGCGCCGAAATGTCTTCGCGCCGAATAGCCCATGCGCCGAGTGCTCGCGTTGAAGCGGTCGCACCGAAAGGTCCTAATACAATTTGAGCGTGCTTATTATCGTTATCGTTATGAATTTTACAAAGTATTCTTTGGAAATTCAAAAAATGTGAAAATACTTAGTTCTGGATTACCTGCAAAAATGTAAGCTTATAGCAATTTAGAGAAAATAATGTATAATAGTATACTAGTATATTTATTAATGATATTACATCTTGATGGAGTTAGTTTGTATACATACAATATATTAAAGAATGTCTGGTCTCATAATAGACTGCAGCCTAATTAACTTAATTAAAATTAGTACACAACGTTTAGGTAAGAATGAGCATTCTACATTTAATATATACGATGGTGCTTCACCATGTATGATCTCTGATATAGAAGCAAATGTCTTGGGCAATAGAAACAAACTTATTTTTCAAGATAATCCCCTAAAAGGTTAACACACTTAGTATAACGATGATGCAGAGCTTGAATGCCTTTAGAAAAAATACTCTTTGTACTGCACTGCAAACCATTCATTCACGGCAACCATTACCCTTGCATCGTCTGAAAAATGAGTTTCCCGAGGATTTTAATTTTTTTAATTCATCTTAGTGGAACAGAACGCCCCATTCCAATTTTCCACGCCTTTTCTTGTTTATATCCTCACGAACTTTTGATATGAGTTTTGCGTAATAGTTTCCGGTTATTGTATAGCACTTCATGCCGGACTTAACCTAATACAGGTATATGCCCCAACTACAGATGGGAGTGGACAGGAGATAGAAGTATTCTACCAACAAACAAACAAAACAGCAGGTGTTAAAACTTGTAAAAACTAGACATAACAATAGTTATGAGCAATTTTGACTCGAAGATCGGTAAAGCGTTGGTAAACCTGTTGGAAACTGTGGTTTAGGCGAACGCAATGAAAGGGCGGATCGGCTGGTATAATTCTGCCAAGAAAACAATTTAGTTGTCAACAACACTTTTTAAAAGTTACCAGCAAGGATACATGACCATCCCCATCAGATAAGCCAAATAAGATCGTCCGAAATCAAATAGACTATATTCTGATTAATGACACATATGGGAATGCCATTAAATCGGAAAAAGCCTATCCGGAAGCTGACTTAAAAGCGTCCAATAGAAAATCCATGAAAACTTGGACAGCAAACATTTATTCTGTAGATATTGACATACGATGGAACGGTTTAAAGAAGCCGCACTAGAACCATCCAGGAGTACTAAGAGTCTCTAGAGAAAAGGAAGAAACTGGATGAATAACGAAATCTTGAAAATGATAGATCAACGAAGACCGTATAAAAATAGGAACATGCAAAACACAGAGAAATTAACTGTGAGATTAGAAGAAGGTTAAGGCAAGTCAAAGAAAGATACTTCGAAAAACAATGTGAAGGAACAGAAGAGCTAAAAACAAATACGATCGGTTTAATACATTTAATGTTTTTAATGTAATTAAAAAGTCAGAGAACCTGCAATGCTGGTCTACAACCAGGAAAACAATCTTGCACAATCCTACACAAAAGTGATAATATCATTGAATATACAGAGCAAAAACTAAACCGATGGAAAAAGTATATAGAAAAACTATTTACAGACCAAAGAATCATTCCAGAACAGATACTTCTAGTTCAAGGAGAAATAAAACCGAACATCACCAAGGAAGATATAACATACGCTTTGAAAACAATGAAGTGTTAAAAGACCTGAACCCGATGGTAGCGATTCCCACAAAATTATTGACAAAAAACGTATGAACGTCTTGCTATAACTTCTCAATAAAATATATAGCTCAGGAAATATCCCTAAAGAATGGTTACTGTCAGTTGTCATCTGTTTGCCAAAGAAATCAAATACCAAAGAATGTCAGGACCACCGTACTATTAGCTTCCGGAAAGGTTTGAAGAAAAGGGAAGCCTTGTTCTCGTTCAACGTGCTGGTTCAAAGGTGTATAGACGTAAACCAGGATGTGTATGTGTGTTTCATTGACTATAACAAGGCTGTCGGCAGAGTTCGATACGTCCAGTTAACAAATATTCTCAAAATGAAATATCTGGATTATAGAGATCTTCAAATTTATACTACAGCCAAAAGGGGACGGTATGCATTGACAAACTAACATCAGAAGAGATAGAATTAAGAATAGGTTTGAGACAGGGGTTCTGTCACCGATGCTTTTCAATGCATGCTCGGAAGAAATTCTCAAAACAGCCCTTGAATGAGAAATAGCTGGTACTAAGGTTAATGGAGCACCCACGAATAATATAAGATACGTCGACGATAGGGTGATTCTGGCAGAAGGTATCGAAGATCTCCAAAGATTGATGAATAAAGTAGTTAAGGGTAGCGAAGGGTATGCACGAATGGTTAACACTGAACATTAAGAGGACGATATTTCTTAGGATTTCGAAGACATATCGTAATAATTAAGACCTTATTGTCAACGGAAAGAATATGGAACAGGTTGAAAGATAAACATATCTTGGTGCAAGCCCGAACTCCAATAATAACTACACCACTGAAATCAAAATCAGGATCGAGAAAGCACGAACAAATTTCATCAAAATGAAAAATGTACTCTGTGGTAGAAACCTGAGTCTGGACTTGAGGGTTCGTTTATACAAATGCTACGTCTGCACCACTGTTCTCTACGGGGTCGAAGTATGGACCCTTAATGCAGCAACGCTCAAGAGACTAGAAGCGTTCGAAATCTGGGCCTACATAAAGATCCTCAAAATATCGAGGATTATCTATCATCGAAATTCTGAGGAGAATGAGTAAAGAAAGGAAAATTATAGATAACGATAAAGAGCTTCAAGCTACAGTATTTTGGGCACGTTACAAAAGGAGAAAGGTACGGCTGCAGCTGATAACACAAGGAAAAATCCAAGGAAGAAGAAATGTTGGAAGAAGAAGAATCTCGTGGCTGTTTAATCTAAGGGAATGGTTACAATACACATCTGGGGAACTTTTCAGAGCAGCAACTTCAAGGATTAGAATTGCCATGATGATTGTCAGACTTCTATCTGAATACGGCGCCTAAAGAAGAAGATTGTATGACCACGTGGTAAATAATCAACAAGAAGAACTTCTTCAGAATCTCAAACCATTGTTGCCATGACCTTTCCGACAGATGGCGTCATATGGGACTTTCGAGCGGGCGGATAACCACGATGCCGCCATTCCGTACTCTGCCGTGTTGTGTCTGGATCCAATATAATGAACCCAGGATGTATCAACAGTTACAAATCTTTCCAAAAATCCATCCAAATCCCTGTCCATTAATCTCAAAGAACTCGCAGCAGTGAGAAACTTGGCCCGCTTCGGATCAGGTGACAACATTTTCAGAATTCATCGTGGGCACACTTTTTTAGACCCAATTCCTCGTGCAAAATATTCTCAACGCTTCCAGCGAGAAAGCTACATATTTCAGCAATATATTTGACCGTAATAATCCGATCACTTAGTACAATGTCACGCACTAAATCATTATTTTCATGAGTGAGTTTTTGGTGCTCCAGCACCTAGTGCATGTAGCCACGACTCCCTTCCTAATTTTAAATCTCGCACCAATTCTTAATCACCTGACATAACGGAGCAGAATCACCCAAAACTCCGTACAGCGGTGATAAACCCTTCTTAGAGACGTATTTTGTTACAGCCCTTGTTTCGAATTCTTCCATTTCAACAAAATCACCGTAATATTAAATGTATAACTTGTATAAACAAGAAGATAGACACTTGGAAATTGCCATATATTAATGTCAATAATTGAAGTTTCTAAGAAAAAAATATTTATTGATACGCCAATGGCCTACTTTAGGGACAATAACTGTTAAACCGTCCTCGTACATAAGTTAAAATAATTTAAATATGATACGATTTTTTTATACAGAAGAGGAAGTACAAAAGCAGATACAATTTAGCTTTGATCCAAGAACAGTACATTTCCCCCACAATACCGTGTGTCCTCATTAATTGTGCCTTATACCCATCGATTAATAGCTACATAGGTTGCCGTTGAATTGTTAAATACATTTTAATGAAAACCGTGTGCTGCAATAATTGAAACGTAATATATAATGCTGTATTAATTCCAACAATAGCCATGTTGACGTGTAAATTCTACATTGTAGGTACAACTGAAATTAATTAAAGTAAATCAAACTAATTGAACTCGCGGGCTACGGCCTACTTTTTACTGGCAGAATTTAAAATTTTCCTATTGAATTAGTCACATTTACAACTTTTGCTAATGATTCTTGGCAGTTTCCACTTATGTATTCAGATTTTTCTAACAATTTGTGTTTAGCTTTTCGTTAAATCAGGACCACAGACACTCGTTGGCACATTAAATGTCTACAACAGAGGTAGACGAATTAATTGAATTTCTTATTGGCTTTTATGTATTGTTTTTATGGGAGACCCTGTTGTGCTGTTTCATTCTTCTGACGTCTCTTACGTGTTTACAGCATACCCTGTATTTTTGCATTTATGGTTTCCGGTAATTGATCTCTCTACATTTAGATTTTTGAATGGAACATTGTTATGGTTTTTCATACCCCTAATTTAAGTGGCCGAAAGTGTACTCTAAAAATTGGGTAATTACAAAGACGGTTGCCACGCAATCTTCCCGAATAGGGTACCAAATATAATATCTTATCTGTCTCCATTTGTAAATGTCATCTTGTCCTTGGCAGAGTTGGCAAGCCAGAGTAGGTATTACATGTATTTCTATATTTCTTCTTCTGGGAAATGTTGCCTTTTGTTGACATACGCTGTCAATTATGAAAGCAAATAATTTATCACCACTTATCACATTTATCTTGGAAAATTGCCAATTGCGGAGATATAAAATATTATAGAAAAAGATGTGGTAAACCGTGCTTACATTGTCCTTTGGTAAACCTCTACATATGATATCAGTCTACGCACCAGACATCAACAAACCTGAACAGATGTCCAATGATTTCTACGAACCACTACAAGACGAAATAGACAAGATTCCACCAACTTAACAACTTATATTAATGGGAGATTTTAACGCAAGAGTGAGCAATGAAGTATTAGAAGGCGTAAAACAAAAATACAATGAAGACGTCACAAATCGGAATGGACAAATGTTAATAGAGTTCTGCGCACATAATGAACTCCGAATAAATAACACATACTTCCCACATAAAGAGCAACACAAATACCCATTCTGCGACTATCAAGATAACAAATCAGTAATCGATTACATCATTATCACTCGAAACTTTATGCCTCACCAAATTATAAATGTCAGAGCACGTACATCAGCTAACATCGGCACTGACCACAATCTTGTCCTAGGCAAGTTAAGAATGATCATGGTACCTAAAAGAAGAAACAATCAAATGTGCTGATGGAAAAATTCAACATTGAATCACTAAACAGCGACAGTACTAGGGCACTATATCTGACACGATGCAAACAACACATCACCAAAAATCCCATCCAGGAAGACGATGATATCGAAACCAGCTGGAACAAACTAAAAACTAATATATCCAATGCCAGTAAGGAAGCTATTGGAACACGCACGGTACAACAAGATACCTCACCCAACAAAAAACCATGGTTTACTACCGAAGTAAATACAATAACGGAGGAAAAGAAGAACACAGACACAGACACAGGAAAACCATGAAGGATACATAACAATACGAAACAGGTTCAACAACCGTGTAAGAGAAACAAAGGAAGAATACTGGTGTAGATTTAGTTTAGAGATGGAACACGACATATATGGGGCACAAAAACGAATATGAAAAGTGTTAAGAGGCCTAAAGAAAACAACAAACGAAAGTATACCACTAAAAAGCATCACAGAAGAAGTATGGGTAAATTATTTTGACAAATTGTACAGGGGAGGAACTGTACAAGAGGAACGGAGAATAGAACAATAAGAAGTAGAAGAATAATATATACAAGAACCACCAGAGAATTTTACAGAGGAACAAGCAAAAATGCCATACAGAAACTAAAAAACAGAAAAACTCCGAACGAAGACAAAATTTGCAACGAACAAATCAAATATGCTGGAGAAGAAATTGCTCAAGAATATACAAAAGTATTCAATAAAATATTGAACGAAGGAAAAATTCCTGAAAAATGGATGAAAAGTACAACCATACCCCTTTTCAAGAAAGGGAACAAGACAGATCCCGCAAACTATCGAGAAATCACTCTTTTAAGTACATCCTTAAAACTATTAACCAGCATCATTGCAAATGAAAGAAGCTCGAATATACCCATAAGTGAAGAACAACAGGGTTTCAGGAAACATCGTTTAACAATAGACGACAGATCAGAGAAAAAGCTATTGAATACAATACACCGTCATATTTCTGCTACATAGACTTAACGAAGACTTTTGACCGGATATAATTAAAAAGAAATTGCAACCACCTCCGGAATACGACAGGGAGACAGCCTCAGCCCAATCTCATTCAACACAGTAATGGACGGAATTATAAACGAAGTAAAAAAAGGTGGCTCAGGATATAGACTAGGATAAAACAAAATAGAGATTGTGTGCCATGCAGATGACGCCACACTCATAGCGGAGAGGGAAGACGACCTACAACGAATGCTGCATGCCTTCAAGATTCAGGCAGAAAAATACAACATGAAGATGTCCACGAGCAAGACAAAATCAATGACAATATCGAAGGACCCTCTTCGATGCAAACTTGCAATAGACAATACCATCATCGAACAAGTCATGAAATGTAATTACCTTGGTTGCACAATTACGAGCTCTGGAAATCTCACAGAAGAAGTTAGACAACAAACCAATAAAGCAGCGGTCATCTCAGGACATCTGAAACAAACTGTTTTGAGGAACAAACATCTTAGTATAGACTGTAAGACAAAAATTTACAAAACATGTATCAGACCGGTGATGACCTGCGGTACCGAAACAAGAGCTGAAACCTTGCTATCAAAGAGGTTACTACGAATCAACGAAATGAAAATTCTAAGAACGATAACAGGACACAGTATACAAGATAGAAAAAGAAATACTGAAATCAGAGAGAAATGCAAAATTTACAACATAGTACGTTGGATAAGAATCCGCAGAAGAGAGTGGAACCAGCATGTAACGAGAATGACAGAAGATCGATTAGCCAAGATAGTCAGAAACAATAAACCACGGAAGAAGACCTATAGGAAGACCACCGAAGAGATGGAAGGACAGCTGGCAATCCATCTCACAGGAACGACAACAACAAAACCAGTTTTAAACAGGAACTATGCCTAAGAAAAGAGCAAGAAGAAGAAACCGTGCTCGTTCAAACAAATTCTCGCTACCTATACCGCATCCAAAAATCTGAAAGCAGATTATATATTTTTCTATGCGAGCTGATGCTTATTAGATGGAGTTTGGTGTATCTGGGCGTTTACAAACACTGTAATGGTCAAATTTGGTGTGTGTGTGTGTGTATGTATTCGATAGGATTTAAATCAGGGGTTAAACCGGGCCACTAAATTACTTACCCGCTCTAGGTAATTGCAGCTGATACACATGTGTTCTGTCTTACAGTATTAATCTACATTTACATAAAGTAGGACCAACACTATATGCAGCAACCATGATCTGCTTCTAGAGGATAGAGAATAGGTTGATGTGGATGTCCACGCTGATTACACCCTTAACCATTTTGGATCCATCTTCTTCGAATACCGTATCCCCTTAGCAAATGTTAGTATAGTCCCCTCCAAGATATATCGTTATTGCATCACCGAAGGGTGGCTGGTAATCCTTGGTTAACAGTTAACGAAATTATAAACACTGGTTAAATAATAAACCCGGCTTTAACAATTTCATTTATAGGCAATATATAAATTTAACTGAACGTAGCCGATAGCTTGTAAATCCGTGCCCTACAAGTACCTTCTCAAACAGCTAGCGGTATATCTTAACATTCACAGTTCTTGTCCCACTTCTGCACATTGGCCTTTCTTTGCCACGTGTTTTTCCTCAGCGTGTTATGGGTCAATCGAGCTTTTTCGACTACCCGTAACCAGATAGATGGAAAAGGGCCTACAGCTTAGCTCACAGGAGTAGAGGGAGTTCGTGAAGATCGCTTATGGGAGAAAATCTTTAGTTGTGTACAGGGCGAGTCAAAATAAGTGGGCGCCACCTTCCAAATCCAGCTGAATGTAGGTCCTCGTGGAAGGCCGAGAAGCCAACAGCTTACGGGAATGGAACTTACCGCTATTGTGCCTCCTCTTATATATTTAAAGCTTACAAAATTCTTACACAAGCAAATACAGAGTACACAAAAATAAAAGAGACAGTAACTTTTAACACACATAATATAATGAAATTATTGGTATGGCGATACAAAAAGAAAAGACAGGAAATGGCATTTTTATGAGTTTACAACTATTTGAACATCCAAAAAACACAAAACTCGCCGCCGTTGATGCACAATATTTATGATATTTAAATGAATCTGTGTGGCCAATGACGTAGAGTTTACAGGAAAAATACAGTATTAATATCTTTTACAATCAGCAATAAATAAATGGCGATTGAAGATCGCTTTTAGGTTGCATAAAACAAACAAGTCCAATATCGTGGAATTTTGCAAGTTTGCGCGAGGAAATAACAAAAGGGTTTCTTTTTACACTGTACAACAAAAAAATTGGTTTTTTACCTTAAAGTTCGGAGAAGGCAGGCACAATTCCCGGAGGGTTGATTTCCAAATGCAGGAAAATATGTTGAACGACAGATTGTTAATCGTTGAACGATAGTAGCAGCAACAGGGTGCTGGGCTTCGAAATTCATCCGCCGAACGGCGATTGGCCAATTCACAAAGAATTGCCTTTTGTTTGGGTTTAAAATCCTAGCGTACTAATATCCGACAATTGTCGATGTGTTGTTTTCAACCCCATGGTAAAACAACGAAACGAAAATTACACCAGGTATACCCGTCGAAAACCCAAGCCGACACTTGCAGCACTCGATATATATTTACGGCCTCCCCTGGAGATGTAATTTGGGAAGACACCGGAGTCAAGAAAGGTGGAAGATTGATTGACTTAAAAATGCAACGGGAATCTTTACTCTCCCCCCAAAATTGCACCACATTTCGAAACGTTATGAAATATTCTAGAATAAGGGACACGTGAGACTGCCGAGCGGCCTATAACGATTTTCAGCAAGCTAGCGCTGTTTACCAATGAAATTCCTGGAAATATTTTCGATCGGCAATCGAGTTCACAAAAGAAACTTTCAAGGTTTAAGGGAACCGGCCTTCCATTACTCAATTTTCAAGACAAAACAAAATAGCGAAAATGGTAACCCAAAATAAGACTGCAATTAAAATAACGTTACCAATTCCTACGATGCGGCAAACAAATTAAGAAATTAATTCATATAAAGCGGCGCATTTTAAAATGAACATAACAAGCGGTCAGGCAGAATCACGGGAGACCTACGGTTTAACGTCGAATCCGAACGACAGAAATTCCAGAGAAGGTTTTTAGCATTAATATCCTACGGTGGCAAGCCGGATTGGAAAATTGTGTGTGGCGAAGATTTTCATAAATCTGGATAGTATTGCTTAGGTTTCGAATCCAAGCCAGAATCGACGCATTACTCAAAGGGCGAGCGCCCTACCAACTGAGCTACCACCACATATGACATGAACTATAATATAATCATGCCGGTTAGCATTGCTCCACTGACTTTTACTCTCCACCTTGTCGTTGCTCTAGCCTCGGATTTTGCTATCAGGGCTCCATGTACTACTTACTAATTTTCCCTTGTATAATTAGATGTTAGATGATACATATTTCTGGTTGTCTCATTATGTGTCCGAAATATAAGAGATTTCTTTTCGTAATCGTCTGAATAATTCCATTGTCTTCCTTCATTCTCTCCATCAGTTCCTCATGTCGTATCCGATTTGACTAACTTATATATACATAAGGTGGTGGTCCATACTTCTGCGCTGGAAACCTGAACCGTAAACAAATAGCAACGTACTACTTGAACTAATATAAAATTTTACTAAAATGCTGTAGTCTGTAATGATATTTTAGTAGCCATGGGAAACTGAAACAACACAAAGTTAATTGGAAGCAGCATATGGACAAAATCAATGAAGATGAACTTTCAAAACTGGCAGTTTTCTGTTAACGTACACAACGAGGGATGTGGAACGTTCAAGAGAAAATCTACCATAAAGTAGAAAAGGGCCTAAACTGTATGAAAGTTGATGATTATAAAGTATATTGTATTCTGATATGTAATTAAAAAATGATTCACCTTCTTGTGTAAGAACGCCAGATAAGCAAAATCTCTACTTGTGCTGATAAAACTCGCTGGTGCAACTATAATGTGTTAAAATGTATCAACCGTAAAATGAGCATACCTTAATTTTATCAGCGATACCTTGTTAGCTATGTATGGAAATGTAATGTAGTTACATTCTAGCACCAATTCCTTTCCCGCTTACTTCATTATTTTTGCTTGTTTGAAGAAATTAAAAACTCGAGTGACGGACGGGTTGTCGTCTCCTCGTTTAGGGCGCTGCAGCGATTCCTAGAGTCAATATTTGAGCCTATAGCAGTTATTGACTGAACAGGGGCCGACTAACTAGTTCACAAATAGGAAGTAAATAGCACAGGGAAATATCGACGCCGTCATTGCCTGTCTAGGCTGTTGATTACCGGTGTTTATATAATCCTTACGACAATTTGATTTTAAAATAACGTCACATGCAGCTATCTCAGCAGCGACTCGGGGGTTTAGAAACAAGCGATGAGTTTTGGTAATAAAAATATATTGGTCTTGCTAAACTTCGGGAATGTGGAGCACTAACACTTTTTCTTCCTGATTGTTGAGACCTGAAAACGAATCTGTAACTGCTTTTACAATTTTTCACATGATAAAAATATCTTCGCACCTAGAAATATTTTTAGCCATGGTAATAAATGGAAATGAAGCAGAGCTGAATGAGGTGAATACAGTAGATGTTGTAGCAAAGCGTATTTCAATACGCTCAGTTTTGAGAAAGAAACAACACTTGTATGGGCACGTACATTTTTCGCATTATATCTACCCTTCTTCGCAAATAAGATTTTCCAACTGATTCGAAACGTTAATGCAATACTCCGTAGATATGTATGAATCCTTTGGAAGTAAATAAGCAAGAAACCGATATCATTGGCTTTCCAGTAGGTACTATTGTCTTCTTTGACAGCAGAAAACCGCGATGCTTGTATTATTTTGACTAACTAAACTAACTATAGTAAATTGGTAGAGGAATACCCCTGGAGATAAGTCCTGCACTAAGCCAACAATTGAAGTTGAACTTGGATTGCATAAAGTAATTTGGCTGAGCAACGTCTCCGGAAATAAGTCCTTCACTAAGCCAACAATTGAAGTCCAACTTGGACAAACTAAAGTAACTGGGTTGATGAATATTTCTGGAGAGGAATCCTTCACTAAGCCAACAATTGAAGTTCAACTTGGACTACATATACTAACTCGGTTGTGGAAAACCTCCGTAAATAAGTCCTTCAGCAATCCAACAGTTGAAGTCCATCTTGGACAAACTAAAGTAATTAAGTTGAGGAATACCTCTCGGGATAAGTCCTTCACCAAAACAACAATTGAAGTCCAACATGTACTAAAGTGACTTGGTGGAGGAATAAGTCCTTCATCAAGACAACTATTGAAATCTAACTTGGACTAATTAAAGGAACTTGGTAGAGGAACACCTCTAACGATAAGTCCTTCACTAAGCCAACAATTGAGGTCCAACTTGGACTAACTAAGTAACTGGGTTGATGAATATTTCTGGAGAGGAGTCCTTCACTAAGCCAACAATTGAAGTTCAACTTGGACTGCATACGGTAACTTGGTTGTGGAATACCTCCGTAAATGAGTCCTTCACTAAGCCAGAAATTGAAGTCCAACTTGGACTAACTAAAGTAATTAAGTTGAGGAATACCTCTCGGGATAAGTCCTTCACCAAGACAACAACTGAAGTCCAACTTGGACTAACTAAAGTAACTTGGTTGAGGAATACCCCTGGGGATAATTTCTCCATCAAGACAACAATTTAAATCTAACTTAGACTTACTAAAGGAACTTGGTAGAGGAACACCTCTAGGAATAAGTCCTTCACTAAGCTAACAATTGACTTGGACTAAGGTAACTTGGATGTGGAATACGTCCGTTCGTAATTCCTTCACCTAGCCAACAATTGAAGTGCAACTGGGACTAACTAAAGTAATTTAGTTGGGGAATACCTCTGAAGATAGGTCCTTCACTAAGCCAACAATTGAAATTCACTGGATTTAAGTTTTTGCCAGTATCATCTTGCTGGCAGAACCGAAGCTGAAGTTCATTATCCTAGAGATGATTGAGAAACGGTCCTAATATTAAAGGGATATAATGGGGTCTCCTAATATATATAAAGATTTTCTGTTTACCAACTAGGATAATTTTGAGAGTATATGTAGCCACTAAGATGGGGCCACACTTGTTACTTTTATAATATCATCATGGTTGAAGTTCTTATTAAATCAAGTACAGTAATGTCGGCAATTATCAATAACTACTAACACTTTGTATGAGTGGATATTCAGTACTATTGCGCAATCCCGACAACATAGATGTTCAGTAACTCAGTTACAACAACGTTTAACTCATTACTTGTTCTATGAGACTAACATTTCAATGACTTGTTGGGACTTGCATCCAACCGTTGTTCTATATCTTGTACATTATCTTGCGTAAGAACAACGATTTCCTGCACTTACATTGTCCTTTACATAGGCTTCCTGCTTTGTTGTACCGTTGAACAGAACGGTGTACCTGCTAGATGAAAATATCGTAGCGGACAACTTCATTAGGGTATTGATGTTGGACCTGATCAATGCGAGTAACGTCAAACACCATTTTTGTCAGAATTTCCGGATCGAAAGTAGGCTTCCACAATAACTTTATTTTGCTTTATTGTAAACACAATTTTAAACTAAAATTTCACACTGCTTGTTCTTATTTAAAACAAAACATTGCAATTTGAATGATTCACCTAGTAAAACAACCGATATTATGACACACAAACGAATGCAATAAAAATGGTAAACCGCGCACGCGCCGCTAAAGGACTCGAATAAGTGCGTATTGATAAACAACAAGTTCGGGAACAAAACGGAACGTATTCTTGATACTATTAGGACTAAATCCAGATCACATGTTATTTATGATTTTTGATCGCACTATGGTTTTCAAATACGAGTACAGACATTGTCACCATACAGTTTGATTTCATATTGTTCAATCCCTAATAATGAAAATTGTGCAATGTAAAACAAGACAACAATTTAAAGTATTCAATTTTTTTAAGAATTTTGATGTTGCTGAAGGGAACTCCATGATTTCCATCTAGATTATCCCGGCACAGCACATTTTGTGCAACGAGTCTAACAAACGCCACCCTTGAAACCACATGCCCCAACTACAACTCAGACAGCAAACACCCTGGGAAAGTGGAGTGCTCAGGATTCGAACTTAAGCGACTTTGGTAGAATAACTCCGAAGTCAAGCGCCTCGGCCGCTACTCTACCTAAAAGTATTCTATCGATTAACAAAGATATATACTCTGGTTATACAGACACCTTCCGAAAAATTTGTTTAAATTGGACTAAGATGCGATTGGACGTTCAATAGCTCTTGTATGTAGACTAGACGACAGGGTCGCCTTAACAGACTCACTTATGTTATATATATATTCCTATGCTACACCCTTCAATATATCTAAATTCTTATTAATTATCATGCATAGAAGCCATATGTAGCTTTTCCTTATGATAATGGGTCACACACACACACACAAATTTGAAACGAGGATATTCGTTTTCTATCGGATGATTCTTCGGGATGTAATAAAGTGGAATTGCAGGTTTTTTCGTGTATCCTCCGGGATTTTTGCCTTGATTTTTCTTTCTAGATGTTATGTTGCAGCCTTGCAATGATTTTTTTCTTGAATTTATGCTGTAATTTCAAAGAACGTTAGGATTTGTTGTTACGAGTTAACAGATCAGGTTAAGTTTGTTACTTTTAGCACATGTATGTGCTTATTTGCATTGTTTTATGTTGTATAAATGTGTATTGGCATAAGAGGCAACCTTACGACGTATTTCCTCTAGCTTTAAAGATGTATTGGATTATTTATTTATAAAATACTTGAAATGTCATCGACGATTTATGAATTTGCCTGAAATATGGATTTTTAATGTTTAGAACTAGTATTTGATGATGTGTTATGTTACTAGTGGTGATGTAGTTGCTTTTTGTCATGTTTTCGTTAACAACAATACTGTATTTGTTTAAATATTTATGCCTTCAGCAAATTTTCTACATTTTTGATGAAGCTTATGTAAATTTTGGATTTTTATAGTATTCCTAAGGGAAATTTTATGTGTAAAACAGTTGTAGTATGAGTCAGGGCATCTTTTAGTGTTTAATTTGTGTGCAACAACATTGTATTTATTTATTTATTTAGATTTGTTTGGTCTGTGACCTTGAAATTTTCTTATTTGCCTAAATTCTTGTTATTTGTGTGTGTATACTGGATTAAAATGTAATTTATATGATAATAGGGTGTGTGTAGATTAATTTGTGTATATTTGAATGTTTGTTTATTGTTAATTTGAGTATTTGTTATTAGTTTATAGTTTTTGCATATATGAGTTTGGTTAGGTTTATTTTTTTTTGCATCGTGTGAGGTGTTGAAATTTTCCATTTTTTATGCAGATTCCAAATTACATTTTAGTTTTTGCCTAGCATGGTGCATAAGAAAGTTATTTTAATTAATTTAAATTTCATGTAATTTGGTCCATTTTCATACTCGCCTCCTATTGGCTGAAATTTTGTGTTGACAAGTTTGATTGTTAGTATTTTGTTTTAGAATGCAAAATTTTGTATTGTTTCCATGGAAACGTGTGTTTTTTGTTGCGAGCCTATATAAAGGGAATTTTGTAAAATGAGCGTCACTTCTTCCTTACTACTTCCTTTTTTACTTCTGATTTTTATTACTACAACTTGTCACTCGTAAACTACTTATTTATGTAACTTCGTAATTGAATTTTGTGTTATAACCTGTGTGTGAATTGTTATTGTCATCGTTTATCTACAGTTGCATAAGTTAATAAATGCTTAATAGAGTTCAAGTGTCTTATTTACCTATGCTTCGTGCAACTTCGACTAAGATCAAAAGTGAAACAAAGTTTATACTTACCCAATTGAATTGGATCCATCAAGTGTTATGTTCACCTGAATTAGACTATAAAGTGCTTCATCTGTCTGATAATCCTTAGATTATTACTGCAAATCGAAGGACCGATAAGTTCATACAATCTGTTGACCTTAACCTACAAAGTGTGGAGACTTTATATTTTGAAAGTACGATTGCTACAAAATTAACTATCAAAGGTAAAAGCTATCACTTACCTGTATCCTGTAAATTTGGGAAAGTTCCTGTATTAATTGGGAGGCCATTCAAATCCGGATTATGGAATTATAGGCAGTTTACATTGAAGAACACAATAACTAAGATGGATTGCAAGCATACTGGACAAATTAAGGCAGACCGGCGCCGCGGTAGTTACATCTTGTATACGAAAAAACCATCCCAAGGTTAGTTTATTTGGTATAAAACGTGTTTCAGATTCATTTGATAACTAGATTATTTCATTGTATTTGTGTTCTTTGGACCTACATGCTTAATTTTCGAAAAATAATTGCAAAGGCGTTTGTGTTTATTCCAAATTTAAGTTATTCTGTTACCTTTATTAATTTAAATTTCATTAATAAATTAATTCATTGTTATTCTTTAATTCCCTGTAATACGAGCCTGAACTTTCAACCCCAGTTTATTGCAACCTTTATTTTATTAAACCCTGAGATTTATTTTAACAATTTAATTATCATTTCATGTCAAAATTCATGCAGTTATATTTATTAGAGTCTCAATTCAAATTTTTGTTGTGTGTAGGTGATTACATTTTCATATTTAGCTTTCATCAATTTATTGATAACTTTACAATTTATATTTACATTAATAATCATATTTTGACGAGTGTAACACACGGCAATATATATATAGGATGAACCCAAAAAACGTCTTTTACGTTTCCGGCGCTTTTCTTTTTCTTCGAGCAAAGCTGCCATTGAAAACCATTTTTCTTCTTAATTCATTTCTTTTCTATTAACCTTAATGGAAACTACAGGTGCCATAACGTGACTACGTAAACAGTAAGCGTTGCAGCTAAATAAAATCCGTTCCGTCCGTGCCGTGTAAGGTGAATAGTATGCGCATACCTTTATAATTATAGTAATATCTCAAAGAACAGCTACATAATATCACCAGGCAAACACATTAGCATATTAGTTTGCGCCGAGGCCTCTTACATTTATTATTTACGTAAAAGAACACGATATGAATTCATGTTTTATGAACGTTTACAAAAACAGGATTCATAAGAAAAGTTTAACTAACTGCCGAAAAAGCCAACAAATCAAAGATAATTTGGATGATTGCGTAACGTGTGCTTTGTATCCGATGATAAGGATGAGATTCTTTACAGGAATAGGACACTCTAAATTATCCTGTCAACATCGCAATGAATTATTGAGTAAACCAAAATTCTCGAACTCAACTACTGGCTTGGCAATCAATGTAATGGTTTCGGTAGTACTGGTAACAGCGGTTATTTGGAATGTTTACTGCATAACTTTAGAACACAGTCGCCTAACTATATTTAAATTGCTGGCGGACGTCTCTTCTTTTTGCGGTAGTATTATTCCTATATCGAGCGTGATTATTCATGCAAAATCTAAACTTTTATGGCTAGAAGCATGGACAATCGTTGTAAACAATCACAGAATAAGTCCAAGCGAAAGCTTGTTGCCTTCGGAGAGCGTCAAATCCCTTCAACGGTCTGGTTACACTTACTGCGCAATAACATTGCTGGTAATAGTTTTTTATATGACACTAAGTTGTAGTGTGATGCAGAATCAGCCTATCATCAGAACTATTGCTATTCTTTTTACGGGCTACTACATCTGTGCACCTACTTTGAGAAGGCCATTATAGCCCATTTTGCACACACAATTTTTAAGTCTTGGGAAAAGTCCCTCAAAGCAGTACTGGACGAACCTACAACTAACGCAAATGGACGTGTAACAACGAACGGTGGTATGGTATGGTATGGTATGGCATGGTATGGTATGGTATGGTAAGTGAACTATTGTAATAGGTAATAACATTATCATAATAATTGGTCTATGTTATGTTCTTTTAAAAATTTGCCGCTTTATTTGAATTGGTCACAATCTAATGGCCGCTCCATAGGAATGAAAGACGCGGAATTTAATTGCAGTTTTATGTTGGCTACAGTTTTGTTAGTATTTTCTTTCAGAGATTAATTTATGACCAAACCAGTCTCAAGGTTTTTTTCTTTGTGACCCATATTTGCCGATCAAAAACATTTCCAAAAATTCCCTTGTTAGCAGCGTTAGCGTTCAAATATCGCTTTCCTAATATTTCTCGAAAGCCACACGTGTCCTTTCGTTCTAGAACAAAATAGGCTGTGAATTTTGGTTGCAGCGCGGGAAAGAACTCAGTGGGCACTAGACTCTTGGGCCGGAACGACGTTTTTTCCTGATAACGGGTCTTTTTGCGGCTGCTCTGCTATATCGTACTTTTGCTTTAGGCAAAAGAAAATCCTCGACTAAGTCGGATTTGATTAAATATTCAGCAGTGTTAGCCTTAATATAGAGCAATTAAGGGTAATTGTTCTCTCGATTTATTCGGATAAAAGCGAAATTGATCCCGTGGAAGTGGAAATTGTGCTTCGTTGTTCCACTAAGGTTGATCCCGTGGAATTTGTGCTTCATCGGTTCACTAGTTCGATCCCGTGGAAGTAGAGCTAAACTAAATTCCCAGGGGCGTACCTACGGATGTTTCGTCCCACAGTTTTCTGAAGTCGTCTATCCTTCTTTTCCTGCCGGACCGGGGAACAACCCCAAACTGTACCTGTATCTGTTCAACATCTTGAAATTGTGCTTGCCTGCATCGAAATTCAAGGTAAAGAATCGGTTTTTTTGTTGTGAGCTGTGAAAAGAAATCGTTAACGCGCTAATTTACAAAATTCAACGTAATTGAAACTTTTTTTGGAAACAAGAAGCGACCTTTAGTCGCGCACCGTCTTTGTTTGTAGTACAAAGTGTAAGAGAAATTTTTATATGTATTGTGTTTTCCTGTAAGCTCCGGCATCCCTGGCTGCGTAGTCGTTTGAACCAATTAAGTGCGTCAACGACGGTGAGCCCCTTGGCTTGAGCGCTCAAAGTAACAATATTTGTAAAACAGAGTTAATCAAAATCACCATTTTTGTTGTCAATCTGTTGTATTGCCAATAATTTCATTATATGTGTCTTAAAATTCAGTATATCTTCTATTATTTTGTATTTGTATTTGTTTGTGCATGCATTTTGCAGCTTTATATATATATAAGAGGAGGCACAATAAAGGTGAGTCCGATTCCCGCAAGCTGTTGCCCTGTCGGCCTTCCACGAGGACCTACACTCAGTTGTATTTGGAAGGTGGCACCCACTAATTTTGACCCACTCTGTACACAACTAGGAAGATTTTCTGCCGTAAACGATTTCCGTGAACTACCCCTACTCCTCTGAGCTAAGCTGTAGGCCTTTTTCCACCTATCCGGTTATGGGTCGACGGAAAAGCCCGTTTGGCCCATAACATCTATACGATTTAGAGAAAACATCATAACTTTGATGTTTATAGGAACTCCAGATCTGTCAAATATTTGCCTTGGATATGAATCAAGTCAATATATTAAATATCAGGGTGTTAATTACAGTTCTAAAGTTGGTGGCATGTCTTCAATAAGTTCTGATAACAATAACACCAGAAGTTTCTAAACTAAAATACATTTTTCTTAAATTACGACAACAAACTGTAACGAAGACAGCTGAGTTGGCAAAACGTAAAATATCGTTGGTACTTCTACATAGAATGTGATAAGAGTATTTTGATTTTTAAATTTAATCGACCTAGGGATGACTTTAGGAGGCTAGGCATGTTGGTATATCATTAACTGTTTTGTTAAAATATGTGAAACTACTTAAAACTATCTGTATTAGCTGAAATTATGAGTTAGTTACACGACATGCGTTGTTCATTAAATTCATGTAAGAGGAAAAATGTATCAAGCTCGAAGGACAATTATCCTTTATCCGAATTAACGATATATACTGTACATCATTGATTAAATGTTAGCAGTATATTACAGCATTACCTAATAAAATATAAATAAGTTTGTAAATATGTAATCAGAAAACCATTGATGATATGAAGCTGATATATTAGTTATGCCGCAATTTCTGATAAGTTACTAAATCCCGGAAATCCAAATGGAACAGTTTTACGGTGAATATTCTAAGTAAATTTTAGGGGCCGTCCTTAAATACCGGCACTTGGACATAAAACGGGTATCCAAAGCTACCCAAGAGATAGCTAAAAGTTAACCTTTCAAAAATAGAAGGTCATCATTGGTCAACCAAAAGTTAACCCGTAGGTTAACTGTATAACACATTCATTACCCATAGAAGCAACTTTAAGGCAACCTCAAAGTCGCTTAAAAAATAACCATAAAAGATATCCAAAAGCTGACCTTGCAAGTCATCTTTTGGTTAACCATAGAAGATATCCAAGAGCTAATCTTGAAATACATCTTCTGCTTAAACGTAGAAAATAGCTAAAAGCTAATCTTGATATACATCTTCTGGTTAACGGTAAGTGATGTCCAAAAGCTGACCTTGCAAGTCATCTTTTGGTTAACCATAGAAGATATCCAGAAGCTAATCTTGAAAATTATCTTTCGGTTAATCGTAGAGGATATCCAAAAGCTAGCCTTGATAGACATCTTCTGGTTAACCATAAAAAATGTCCAAAAGCTAACCTTGAAAGTCATCTTTTGGTTAACCGTAGAAGATATCCAAAAGCTGACCTTGCAAGTCATCTTTTGATTAACCATAGAAGATATCCAAAAGCTAATCTTGATATACATCTTCTGTTTTAACGTAGTAGATAGCTAAGAGCTAATCTTGATAAACATCTTCTGGTTAACGGTAAGAGACGTCCAAAAGCTGACCTTGCAAGTCATCTTTTGGTTAACCGTAGAGGATATCCAAAAGCTAGCATTCATAGACATTTTCTGGTTAACCATAAAATATGTCCAAGAGCTAACCTCGAAAGTCATGTTTTGGTTAATCGTAAAAGATATCCAAAAGCTGACCTTGCAAGTCATCTTTTGGTGAAGCGCAAAAGATATCCAAAAGCCAACCTTGAAAGTCGTCTTTGGTTAACCATAAAAGATATCCAAAAGCTAATCTTGAAAATCATCTTTTGGACATCTTCTTGATATCTCCTGAAAGCCTCCTTTTGGGCGTCCCCCTAAAATACCTAAAAATTATGCCCTATGGTTAGCCGTGTTCCTTATCCTTCTCAAAAATACACGTTTTTGATTAATTACTTCCAGACTATCGCATTCTAATAGCCTTAGCAATGAAGTTTCAAATAGTTAATCCACATTGTTATAAAAATAGCAGGATGCTCTTATTATCTTCCAAATAAAAGTCAAAAATCTTGGAAGGACATCACCTACTATCTGCTATTCGCTACTCTACAACTTAGAGCTATACGAGCTGGGATTTTATAATTAGAGAACAAAACAGGATTAGGATATGATATTTAGGGACGAAAAATAATAACAATCTCAAAAGACAAATATTCTGAACTACTCACTTCACATCAATACACATTATCTATAATAAAAATATTACACGCCATTTAATAAAAAAAAGGCTTCACACAAATAGAAAAATAGGTTCAAGATATAATAACAGAAAAATAGCAGAATCTAATTGCACAAGCATGTATTACTGTAATTTTACACATTCGCTTGAGCACGCTACAAAATTACATGTGAGTCAGTATTTCAGAATAATATCGAAAGATCTTAATAGCTGCATTTTCAGTACATTTTATGTTTCTATGCATTTTAATAGCTTAATTTTAGCTAACTGTTAAAGTCATTCCTGGTGTTAAACTAATCCCAAGTAGTGAAAAGTTTGTGTAAAGAAGTATGAACATTTTCAAACTTCTTAAAATCTCTGCAGTGTCTTGTAACATTCACGACTGTATAGCCTGCATCATGAGACCATTCTTTCTTATGGGATCTTTTACTGGGACATCCATCATAAGCAGTAGCTGTTCTCATACAGGAAACCCCGTAGCTGTTCCAAATTTTAAGATATCAAAACCTCTGCTAGTTATCTCACTGCTGTTTCTTGTTCCTCTGGCAACGAACACCTGGTTTTGCTTTTACGCGCTTTTTGCAGACAATCTAACTAAAATTACGTTCCCGCTGACTTTAGGGGAAATACTGTTTTGCATAACTGGAATTCCGACCGCTCTTACGGGCATTGTTCAAGTTCGCAGCAAACTGATAGAATTGAACGGATTAGCTTTATTAATACAAAATCGACATCGTTATGGCTTTGGCACATTATTGACACCGAAAATTACCAATAAGCTATTGAAACACATTTACTTATTTATACTGCTTGTAATTGTATATGTGTTATACATTATAATATATTCTCTGAGTCAAGTAAAGCAATATGGCCATGGATGGGGTAAATTTAGGCTGTCCGTTATAATGTGTATAAATGATTATATCGTGACAGTTAGCATGGCTCAATTTATATTAATAAGTTCTTTGTATACTATTATATTGAAGAAATGCTTTCGTCAAATTGAAATATTTCTAAGGCAACGTATGGGGGCAGCTACAGAAGAGATATTTTACCACTCCCATAAAGTAGTTTACTTATTACCTAACGAAATTCCTGTTGAAACTAACCTTAAGCGCTTGAGAAAAATGTACAGTTCCTTAACTTTCAACTATCAACAACTGAATTTCGTCGTAAATCCTAATTATCTTATATATTGCACTGCAACGGTGCTTCTCCTGATTGACACAATCTATTACGTTATTGTAGCTTACAAGTCTCCAGAATTCGACGGTTACATAGTTACACTGAAATGCTGTGGAATCGTTGCAGCTATGATAACAAGCTTAAGGTGTGTTCAACGAGTTCATATTGTGGTAAGAGACCATGCATGCGTGAAGTTTAGATTAATGTTAGACATTCGCATTAATTCAGCTTTTCCCCAACTACGTGGCGCGCCCGCCTGTCGAGGCGCAAAAGCCCTCAAAGGGGGCGGGGGCAGCAGAAAAATAGTAGAACGAAAATTAGTATATCGAAACTAATACAAAACATCTTAAGTTAATGCATAATGTTTACCATATTATATATTTTACGATAAATTGAGTGTATAATATACTTACGCGTACAATCTAAAACTACATAAAACTTACATTTTTTGCATTCATACATATTACTCCCCCCAGGAACCGCTGCCGCATTACTTCAGGGGGTGCCGGCGTCCCTTACATACTAACCATTCATGCAACATGCACCCTAAACTTAACTAAGCGAAATACGGTCGCCTCAACCGGGATTTGAACACCCAAGCTGGTCGGACGCGTTTTGCCCTGACCCCGGGTGGCAACGCGTATCCGCACTACTCCACCGAGGTCTCTACATAAAAATTACTAACAGTTTACTTAAACAAATTAGTAACTTAAATGCGCCTCTTTTGAACTGCATAACTTGTCCAAGTTTGGTTGTAAATGAGTACCCGCTACCCTTAGTTCACGTTCGATGTTGAACCGAATTCTGTATTTCGATTGTATACAAGCCACCGCAGAGAAACCAACTTCATAAAGATAAGATGTAGAAAATTGCAACGTAATCTGCATAGCTCTCTTGAATAACGCTCTTGCAAGTAAATCCATAACTCGATAGTGGTTGTCGACGAAAATTGCCTCGTCTTTTCTGTAGTTAATGTTACATCCATGAATTGTTCCTCTTCTTCCAACAATTAATCCGTAGGTGTAACTGCCAACGTGTTTTTATCCACTCGTACTTGGTCAGAAGACTCTCAATTTCAAAGAAATAACGTTTAAAAGATTTAGAAAACGTCTATGAATGATGTTCTATGCTTCTAAAAATGGCATACATTTGTGTGGCTCGGGTTGATGCAACGGGGTACCTAAATTATTGAATGTATTCAAATTGTCAGCCAAATAAGTCAGTTCAATTATAGACAGTTCGTCAATAAAATTCTTCGCATTGTGTGATTTGCTTCTTTGAAAAACACATATATTTCCTGCCTAAACTCAGACATGTTATGTGTATTTTTCGCCGTAGCATCCCGGCAGTCTGGTATGTGTATTTGGTTGCCTACGGTTCCTTTTTGCCGCCAACCTTAATTCGAAATTTTTGTGTTCCTGTAGTGTTAGGGAATTTGGGGGAGATTCTTTTGAAGTTGTAGGTAGATTTTGAATTGGGTTGGTGAAATTTCCTGAAGTGTGGATCTCAGACGAGAGTTCCTTTTGAGTTATTGGCCGTGCAAGTTGTGGGTTGCTAGTAAAAATGTGGCAGGTGATTTAAGATTGCGGAATCTTCATGCTTCGTGGATTATTTAAATAATCCTTTCCTGCGAGAGAATATAAGTAGTTGTCTGGGAGTAATTTTGGTGTTTTACTAAATTCTCATTGGATCTAGCCCAGATTAGTTAACACTTTACCAGAAATTTGATACGTTACCCGCTGCTGGCTATGTGGAGTCTTGTGGGACCGTTTTCTAGCCAACCAGCCCGTCTCGTTCAGCTGTAGCTTTCAGTTCCTACGTGCTGCACAAAGTTAGAGACAATCAGCCACTTAAGGAAAGGTGCGAACTTCTGAGAAACTGCCGAATACGTTGTCAAAAGGTGCCTACATGTTTTGCTTGTCAAGCATGATGCCATCCACTGCCGCGTCCTTCAGACGTATTCAGAAGGCTCCAGGAACAACCCAACCAACGACAAAAGGTCTGATTTACCGGTTTTCTGTGTCTTCTATCTTCATGCGACCATATGCAGGAAGCTCCGTGCCCGTCAAATTCAACTAGCCATGTTCCAGACTCAACAGGGAAGCCGATACTCCGTATGATTAATAATTTTTAACTCTTTGATATTATCTACCCTTTTGAACATTATTATGCATGGGCGATTGACCATTTACCTTCAGTAGATGCATCCAGCTACATTTGTTTCCTGCTTTTTCACTACACTCTAATATTCAATTGAGGTCTTGCGTTCCATGTGGCACCAATTTGCAAACAAACTTTTTTGCGCACTAAATTTCGGCCCGCTGTCAGTTGTGGGTGTGCCTATTTTCACGGCTGCAGGGCAATTACAATTTACACAGTTGGCTTATTTTCAGAGGGGTTACGTCCGCTAAATTGCTTTGCTTGTCATATTTCATTCGTTTGGGAACTTTTCCTCAAATCGAGTTTTCTCGAATTATTTTGAGCTGCTGTCTAAATCATATAAAATATTGTTATAATTTACTTCCGCATTTTGTATTTCTGTATTTACCCAATTATTCTGTTGACTAATTTTGAGTCAACCATAAATTATGGTCTTACCTTAATTTTAGGTTACTCACTTATGTATTTAATTTGTGGTTTATGTCGTTTAACTGATATTTACTGTGGTTTCACAGAATTTCTGGGCATTTATTAAGTTGGGTCAGATATTGAGTTTACCATTTAGTTACTTATCGCTACCTACAATTTGTTATACAGGACAGGTTGTGCATGTGCATTATTTGTGATAACTTGGGCTCTACCGTAGAATTGTAGGGCTACTCATATACAGAGTGTATAACTATATTGTAACTTAACAGTTTATATTTAGGATGGTTTATATACAGGTTATACAGTGTTTGATTTAACCTTATTATAACATTTACTGTTCACTTATTTTTTATTACACAGGTTTTCATAAAAAATTTTATTTTGTTACATTTAAAAATATAGAGGCTTTATTTACAGCATTCCCTGGTGTTTTATTGTGTTCTTGTTTGTATTTTGAAACCCGTAAGTTTTATTCTTCGTGGTAACAGTTTGCTCTTAGTTGGATCCGTTAAGGTAGGTTATGAGAATCGCTGCACGACGATTTCTGAAGGATCTTGAGGCCCCTTTAAGAATTCTGTGAGTTTTCTTGCCTTTAGCTATACGATGTGCCACTTAGTAAGATGCAATCAAAGCTTTTCGAAGCGACGATAAAACTGTGTCAAAGACTATTCTCTGATTACTAAAGTCTTTAAATTTCTTCAAAAAGAAATCGCCATATCTATTTTCATGAGCTTTATGCTTTGTTTGCAAATGCTTCTTTAATTGATTTGGTTTCATACTGTCAGTATCCAAAATATTTAAACTGATGACACTCTGTGGTCGATCTTCACCAATCGCGACTTAAAAGTGGGGTCGCGTAAGCTTAAAAATTGGAAAAAGCCGTATTTATTGGTTATACTTATATACTTATATGGTCGTACTTGTTTGATTGCTGTAAGCATCACAACTATGTAAAGTAATATAAGAAGGAACCTCTTTCCTCTTCTAACCTCAATAGAGACATTCTGTTAGGATGGATTTACTACTGCATAAATATAGGAAGGTGGACCAATTGTGTTACATTTTCAGAAGTAATATAAGGGTAACTTATTATTCACAATATTTTATTGGGCTTTAAATATATTTATAATATTCTGATAGAACTACCACAAACAGTATTACTTAATTGGTTTGGAAGGTAAACAACATAAGGTTACTGACATTCCATGAAACACAAAGTAACTTGCAGGTCTTAACACAACTAGAAACTGACCAACTTAAGATAGCTTTCCTTTATCAGACAGACCGAGTGCTGAAGGGAAAAGGGTATGTAGGATATTTGAAACCTAAATTACTTTATGAAAATGTCACAGATACAATCACGTTAAGCAGCTGGATTATAAAAAACGAAAATAGTTGGAAGAACTTCGATGGAAAAGGCAAGCGCTAGGTCGGCCACAAGAGCATTTACATAATGGCGATCAGTACGTGTCGTAAAAGCAAATGGGTCTAGAGAAGATTAGTTAACCAGCCAAACACTGACTTGCGAAAGCAAATTTCATGTGAGCAGGCAAGCGCTGGAATTCTTTCGCGGACTGATGGTTGGTACAATACTTTATAACAAATGGGTTTAAAGAAGTTCACTTAACCAGTGAAGGGCTAACTCGACGAAGAAAATTTCAAATGAAAAAGCAAATCGGTCTAAAGATCACTTTACCAGTCAAGCGCTGACTCGCTGAAGACAATTTTGTATTCAAAGGCAAGCGTTGAATCGATTGTGAAACATTCTACAGACTTACAGTAAGTACAAGTCGTAATAGCAATTAGGCTAAGAATACATAATTTAACAAGGCAGTCAGTGACTCGCCTATGAAAATTTCGTATAAAAAGGCAAGCGTTGAATCGCTTGCGAGGCCTTCTGCATGCCGAAGCTTGATGCAAATCCTAACAGCAAATGGTTTGAGGAAACATCTCTTAACTATACAAGCGCCGAAATTTTAAATGAGCAAGTGGGTGACAGTCGGTATAATTTTTTAATCAAATGGGTCTAGAGAAGATCACCTAACGAGTGAACCGCTAACTCACCGAAGGAAATTTCATATATAACATAATTACTAAACCAGTCAAAAGCTGACGTGCCCAAGGATAAATCGTCAACCAATTACATAATGGAGAAAATTTCCTGGAGAAAATTTCCTATAAGGTATCAAGCACTGAATCGCTTAGCAGGCATTTGGCAGAATGATGATGAAAGTTCTAATAGCAAATAGATCTAGGGAACATCAATTAACGGTCAAGCGCAGACATGGCGGAGAAAATTTCCTGTAAGGCATCAAGCACTGAATCGCTTAACAGGTATTCCGCAGAATAACGATAACAATTCTAAAGGCAAATATGCCTAGAGAACATCACTTGGCAAATCAAGTGCTGACGTGCCACAAAAATGTTTATATAAGGAATCAAGCGCTGAATCGCTTTGGAGACATTTTGCATACCGACTGTTAGTACTAAAGCAAATGGGTCTAGAGAACATCACTAAATCAGTCAAGCGCTGACTCGTCAATGGAAGTTTCATACGGAAAAGTAAGCGTTTAATTGCTTGTGATACCTTCTGCAGACTGACCATCAATACAAGTCCTTTAAGCAAATCAGTCTAGAAAACATCACCTATTCAGTCAAGCGCTAACATAACGGAGAACATTTCCTATAAGGCATCAAGCACTGAACCCCTTAGCAGGCATTCTGGGAAATGACGATAAAAGTTCTCGAAGCAAATGGTTCTAGGGTAAAATCTCATATAAGGAATCAAGCGTTGAATTGCTTTGGAGACCTTCTACGTGCCGACTGTTCCTACATCAGCAAATGGTTCTAGAGAAAATCGTTTAATCAGTCAGACACTGACTCGCCGATGAAAATTTCATATGGAAAGGCAAGCGCTGAATTGCTTGTGAGACCATCTGCAGACTGACTGTCGATGAAAGTCCTAAAAGCAAATGTGTCTAGAGAATGTCACTAAATCAATCAAGCGCTGACTCGTCTGTGAACACTTCATATGGGAAGGTAAGCGCTGAATTGCTTATGAAACCTTCTGTAGACTGACCGTATATAAAAGTCTAAAAGTAAATGTGTCTAGAGAACATCATTTAATCAGTTAAGCGCTGACTCGTCGATGGAAATTTCATATGGAAACGCAAGCGCCTAATTGCTTGTGAGACTTCATAGAGAATAACCGTTGATAAAAGTCCAAATGCAAATGAGTCTAGAGAACGTCACTAAATCGGTCAAGCACTGACTCGTCTATGAAAACTTCATATGGGAAGGTAAGCGCTGAATTGCTTATGAGACCTTCTGTAGACTGACCGTCTATAAAAGTCTAAAAGTAGATGTGTCTAGAGAACATCGCTATATCAGTTAAGCGCTGACTCGTCGATGGAAATTTCATATGGAAACGCAAGCGCCGAATTGCTTGTGAGACTTTATAGAGAATAACCATTGATGAAAGTCCAAATGCAAATGAGTCTAGAGAACGTCACTAATTCGGTCAAGCGCTGACTCGTCTATGAAAATTTCATATAGGAAGGTAAGCGCTGAATTGCTTATGAGACCTTCTGTAGACTGACCGTCTATAAAAGTCTAAAAGTAAATGTGTCTAGAGAACATCACTTTATCAGTCAAGCGCTGAATCGTCTATGAAAATTTCATATGGGAACGCAAGCGCCGAATTGCTTGTGAGACTTTATACAGAATAACCGTCGATGAAAGTCCAAATGCAAATGAGTCTAGAGAACGTCACTATTTCGGTCAAGCGCTGACTTGTCGATGAAAACTTCATATGGGAAGGCAGGCGCTAAATTGCTTATGATACCTTCTGTAGACTGACCGTCGATGAAAGTTCTAAAAGTAAATGAGTCTAGAGAACATCAGTAAATTATTCAAGCGCTGATTCGTTGATTGAGATTTCGTATGCTTTTGTTCTTATAAATGTAGCGCTGAAAAATTAATCTTAAACCTATGGAGCTGTTTTTGCTTTAGTATATATTTCCCGATATTTTCGTTCTACGATAGCAAATTTTGCGTAGATAAAGAAAAAGGTGAAATCCTACAGAATAAATGTCTACGCTGTAATTGTTTGACCGTACATCCTATGCAATAAAAGGTATTTAAATTATAGAAGAAAATTTTAGATTTAAGTAATGAGAAGAATAGAGGTAATTTAACAAGACTAAATCCTGTTTATTACAGCTACATTCATAACATGGAAGTACGATATTATGATTTTTGATAGTATTAAACTCGCAATCGTGCTTTGACTATTATTACTATCATATTTCTTAGGAACCTGTAGAACTACATGTTCCATGCTGATTATAAGTTCTAGTAAGATGTTCCTGCCTTCAAGAATTCAATATAATTATCAATATTGCTTATATATTGCCCAAATTGTCTTCAGTTGCCTTAAATTACATTTACATAGTAATTTATGACAATCGGCAAGTGTTAACGAACATTATCAGTAATACTTCTGTAATAAAAAGAATATTCCAATAATCACGTTATATTTCCTGAAAGTCCATTCCGTTTACACATCAATATGTGGTGTTCCTTTCCTTGATGAATGTAGTTTTATTATCATTCGCCTGCCACCATAGTGCAGTGTAGTTTGAACATAAGAAGATGGGGCTGTGTAACGTCATAAAGAATAAATTTAGAAGCATTACGTCTAAAAGTGACTGTTTAGGATGTTTACTCCGCCCTTTGCTAACCATGGGGTCTTTTTGCGGATGGTCAGTCGTATCTATTCACTGTCCTCACACCAAAAACACACCAGTTTCCCTAGGATTTCAGAAATCTCGATTATTTATTGTGATATCTACAATTTTAACCATGAATATGGCAACGTGCACATTGAAATTATTTGAAAGCATGCTGAATTCCACGAACATCGTAAACTTCTTATTACTACTTTCTGAAAGTGTGCTTTCTGCAGCTTCTCTTATAAGCTGCTTTTCGGGGCTAATCAAATGTAGTCAGAGAGTAATGGAATTGAACGGTCTTAACAACATCGTTGAAAACCGACATATTTACGGACTTCAAACTCTGCTAACTCCTAAAATAACAAGAATGTTCCTGAAACACTGCTATATAGTTATTGTTGGATTTTGTGCCGCTGAGTTGAACCTCTTGCTATCGGCACTTACCGAAAACCCAAATTCCGACTCCACCATAATAAGAATGTTTGTGATTCTATTTACTACATACATACATTCTACAGTTTTCCTCCAATTTGTTTTTATCAGTTTTCTGTATCGCATTTTATTGAAGCAATGCTTTGAAAACATTATAAGGCATCTAGAACAAAGAGTTAATGTCTTCTATTTAACTCCAACTAATGATTTACTGCAAGATGCATCAGATGATGTATTGCTGGAAATAATGCTGAAAAGACTACGGAGGCTGTATGTGTCCTTAATTTATAATTATCGACAAATGAATGTGTTTCTGAACCCTACGATTCTGTTAGAGTGGATGACTGTAACCGCCCTAGTAATATTTAACTGCATATTGCAGTTCGTTTACGGCACTTCTGATGTTGACGATGATTCTCTAGTTTTCAGAAATACTTCTGCAGTTGCAATAGTGGTAGTTCAGGTGATTGTGGCCGAATACACTTATACTGTGGTAAGCATTGGTAAATAAAATATTAAAAATAATATTCAAACAAACTATTTCCGAAATATAGTTACATTAGTCAATTTAATGTTATATTAAAATGTTGCTATACAAGAATAATTCACACCTTGGACTGTAGAAGCAAAACAATTTTTATATATGTTCAGGAAGAGCAGTTGCTGCTTTTCTCAATATTTTTTTATTATGTATTATCAGCAATCAGAATACATATGATATTCTATAAGTTAATTTGAGGTATTCAGAAAAGGCAGGATGAGGGTCCTTCCAATGAGGGTCCTCCTTAGTTCATATCAGTGGGCCAACGTATTTGGAGTCTTCTGATGATGTGGTGATGTGGTCATTTAGTAGGGGGTTGTTGTGTGCTGTAATTTTTTCAACGTGTTTTAATGTTCTATCATGGATGATTTTTGTTAAGAGCGGAATGCAAAGATCTTCATGTAGCATTTGGTTTGTTATGTACCACCGGGCGTTGATAATTATTCTTAAAATTTTTGATTGGCATCTTTGCACAATGGCGATGTGTGATTTTCTGGCGTGGCCCCAAAATTCCGCTCCATAGGTCCATATGAGTTTGATGATGGTTCTCTATATCAGTAGCTTGCTGTCTAGTGGTAGGGGTGATATTCGTCCAAATACAGGTTTTTACATGTTAGTTCTATTTGTTTCATTTTCTTGTTAATGTGTTCACGCCAGGTGAGTTTGTTGTCTACATGTAGTCCCAAGCATTTGATGGTGGTGAATTGAGGTATCTCAATGTTGTTTAAGTAAATTGGAGGGCACCGCCCTTTTCGCAAGGTGAATGTCGCAGGTCCTGATTCAGTACCTTGCGTTTTCCATTTCTTCAGCCAGTCTTCAAGTTGATTTAGGTGGTTTTGAACTTGAACTGATGTAATGTTTGCGTTGCTCTGTCTCGCTAGTATAATTGTGTCTTCGGCAAAAGTACCCATAGTCGTGGTAGGCGTGGCTGGGAGATCAGAAGTGTATATTAGATATAAGTAAGGTCCCAGGACACTTCCCTGAGGTACTCCTGCGTGCAGTGAGAATATTGCTGAAGCTTCGTCTTGGACTCGCGTTCCAAATTGTCAGCTGGTCAAATAGGATTCGAATAGTTTATGGAGCAGAATGGCTGTGCAGTAGGCTTTTTTTTATAAAGGAGTGTTTATTGCATGAGTGATCCGATGGCACTGTTGGATTGTTGAGTGGGATCTAGGAAAGCCAAATTGGTAGGTTGATGCTGAGAATTCAGGGTCCAGGATTCATAGCACTAGCCTCTCAAGGAGTTTGAAAGTCACCGATAGCAAGCTTATAGAGCGATATGATGTCACGTAGGCAGGATCTTTACTCGGCTTAGGGAGCTTCTATCAAATTCATATAATAATATAATTTTAATTGTTTGCATTTATTGGAGAATCGAGATCAGTATCGACCAAACAAAACGTCAGCAGCCTAGCACTTTAATCAAAATCCCACAAAATTTTGTCTTGGGAGAATAAACTTTACATTCAACAGACTTAGGTTGCTACTTTCCGTTCACAGGTTCCGCAATATAGCCAAGTTTAATTACGCCGTCACTTCGGTTCAATAGGAAATTTGAGTTATACAAAACTAAGTAAGATTGATTGATTAAGTAGCTGCTGATACTGAAGTAATGAAGATTCACATCTTTGGAGACGTAACCTCAAAATAGGAGAATGCATATTAGGAGAGAAAATAGTGGTTCTTAGAAAATGTGAAGAAAATGATTTATTTGGTAATGCTGGAAACCCAGCTAATCCTTTAACAAAAGGAGCGGGCTCGAAAAGGGACACTTACGTTTACCCACAATAGCTTTTCGACATTTCCATTATGTATTATCTTCTAGGCAAGACTAGGGTGCAAACATCCTACTAAAATGGTCGCGGCTATCCCTGGACCTGAGACATCTGAATTGGTTTTGCGAAACCATTTAAGATACGTTGAGTACAGGTCTTCACAGATTTTACAACAATCTATCAGTTAATGAGACACATTTTTCAAATGGCCAGAGATCGTTTGGTTGCTCTTCTTTCGGCTAATGAAAGATGGTATACTATATTACTACTTAGGTAAGTACAGTAAAAGAAACTAGAACAGAAATATTAGCTGAAACCTAAGATGTCAGTAAATGATAAACTGTAGACAGAACGATCAACTGTAAGTGATAAACCAGACAAACAGAGCAAACAGAAAAGCCGTCTTTACCAAACAATTAACAGTATTGTCACAATTGTTTATACATCTTCTGCGGACAGTTAATTACAGCCAAACAGGGAATTAAAGCAGTCCTGAACTGTAGGTCAACGCGCTAGATTTCTTCGCTAGGGGTCAGGGGCTCAACTCCCACAACCCAAACATGAACCTTTTAATGGATCTAATCCCCCGCTAAACAGTGATAATCCGGTGAGGTATTATACCTACTAAATCTTTCCTGATTAGAAGGGTTTACCCACTTTCCCTGATTTGAAACCCACTTCAGCTGTAGGTCCTCTGTGCTTGAGGCACTGCAAACGGGTTCCAGTGGGCATAAGATAGAAGCTCGCTTCGCCTCTATGGAAATACAGAACTTAAAGATGAATGTAAATATTTACTACTATATTTTAGATATGGTAACTGGGATTCCATCATTGAAATAGACCGCATGGGGTTGCTTGAGATGGCGTTGCGAAGCTTCATGCACTTCAATAGTCAAAATAATGAGAAATATGAGTAACCAAATGATAATAATTCCGGTCTCTGTCGCCATACAAGTTGTATATTCATTATTACTAATGTACGACTGTAGAAGCAGTAATACTAATAAATTTGAGAAATTACCTAATACTGGATGTCACCAACGACTTCCAATTCGCATTGGTAGATTAATACAGTATTCATCCATGTCGTAGATTCCTCCCAATAATTATTTTGCTTTGCAGAAAACAAACAATCTTATGCATTTTAAACCTTAAATTTACCTCCACAGAAATGTGTTGCAGTTTTACTGTTACCTTTATTAAAAATACTCATTGCATACATATTAATTTGTATTATTATTTCCAGAGCGAAGACATTCTGTCGTTTTTGTTTAAATATCCAATTAGTAAACTAAGCACTGCAGAGGCCGCACAGGTGCGTGTTTAAACATCATTTGTTGTTTACTTAGTTTATCTACATCTAGTTTTTAAAATTAATGTTACTTTGCAGGTGGAAATGCTTATAACTACGTTAAATATTCAGAAACCCGTGCTTAGGGCTTCTGATATATTTACTGTTGGAACTCGATTACTAGCATCCGTAAGTATTAATTCAAACAACCTGGTTCTTGGTTTAATAGTGCCATATCTTTCTGAACGCTACACCAGGAAAACACGTTCTGTTCTCACACATCAATTAAACCATCAGGGAATTCTAATATTGTATTTTTTCAGATTTCTGGTACAGTTATAACATATGTGTTGGTAGCGTTGCAATTCCGTACATCATGGGGAAATGAGTAAAGAAAAATAAGCTGTACATTTCATTAAAGAATAGTTTTCTTGCGCTCGCCTTCCTAAGTACTTTTGAATTACTTGTAATTAGTTGAACCCTAGACTGCTTAAGAATGAACAACACATCTATTTGTTATAAGGATTATCCCAAGGATAAACCACTTTCTATACTGCTTGTTGATAGTTGTGTATCAACTTAGAGCACTATCTAGTTAGAGCAAGAAAATGTACCTTTTGATGTCCAGTATGACGGGATTTACCCTACTAGACGAAAAGTCAGAGCTCATGGATCCTTGCTCCCTCACCGGGTTGTCGCGTACTAAATTAATCACACATGGTGTGGTCGTGGTGTGGTGGTGGTGTGGTGGTGGTGTGGTGTGCATCACACATTAGACAATCGCATTATTACCCATTGTTCATTTAAACGCAGGTACCCAACTATTTAAAGAGAGTGGGTAGGCCGCCGGCCAGGCAAGGAGTCGAGGATTTCAACTCCCGACCTTCCGCACCAGAGCCCAGTGCTCTAACCACTGGACCACACTGGCGCAGTTAGTCAATAGATTATTAAAAAGAACTTTCTCAAAGGCAAACCACTTTTTATACTGGATGTTGATAGTGTTGTATCAAATAAAATCACTATCCAAATAGACCAAGGAAATATATTTTCTGATGGTCAGCCTCTAAGAATTTCTGATTTATTTACCATTAGTTGAACCTTAAACTACATAATAATGAGATTGAATAAATACATCCGCAATACATCTATTTGCTAGAAGGGCCTTCTCTAGGGTAAACAGTTTCATACACTATCTGTTAATAGTTGTGTACCATACAGAATCATTATCCGAATGGAGTAAGGAAATGTGCCTTTTAAAGCTGAATTCAAAAGGAACTTTGATTTATTAGTGATTAGTTGAACCTCAAACTACTTAAGAACCATGCCAATCAATAAGTATATTTAACAAACACACCTATTTATTTGGACTTCTTCAAGAGGATAAACCACTGTATATACTTACCATATTTGGATTAATTGTTTTTCGCAATAGTTAATTATATACTTATTAGTTTAAAAATTAACAACAGATACACATTTATATAACTTGATTATCCTAAATTATCTTTGAAAATCAATGAGCTTGAGATCATTCCAAAATTTCCAACATGCATATATTATCTACTCGGGGTAAAAGAAATGTCCCAAGAACATTTATTTAGTTTAACTCTTGATTAACATGATTACCAACCTTAAAGAATTTTCTCCGGAACTTTCCAACAACTCTCCATCCACTGTGGTTGTTGGAGAAACTTATAATTGATCAGCTAGCAGAACTTCTAGCCATTCTTTGAGGTTATGTTTTCTCATATTTTATTTAAACCTGTACTACTACTCTATAAGGATTATTTTTTCAATATATCTGTAGATGATGATAAAATCAAATATAACTATAAATTATAATAATATAACACAGCACTTCATATGAAATGTTACACATATCTTGCACCGCATGAAACTAGCTTATAATATTTTGTAAAATATTGTGTATTACTGTATAATGAGCACAAAATCATCCGGTATACTCCAGAGACACTAGTTATAGGATTGTGGTAAAACGATTCATGACACCATTATTTTAAAAGAATTGCCTATATTATTGTGACATTAATGTAAACATATTTATGACAAAATTACATA